>ONZH01010572.1:0-204328 GCA_900303285.1 Rhinella marina
CTCTATCAGCCTTATAAGCCCTGATCAGACCCCAACCTCCATCAGCCTCAGATCAGACCCTCATCAGACCCCCAACCTCCATCAGCCTCACATACCTCATCTGATCCTCATCAGACCCCCAAACTCCCATCAGCCTCATCAGATCGGACCCTCAGCAGACCCCCAAGCTCCATCAGCCTCAGATCAGACCCTCATCAGACCCCAAAGCTCCATCATCAGTCTCAGATCTGACCCTCAGCAGACCCCCAAGCTCCATCAGCCTCAGATCGGACCCTCAGCAGACCCCCAAGCTCCATCAGCCTCAGATCAGACCCTCATCAGACCCCCAAGCTCCATCAGTCTCAGATCAGACCCTCATCAGACCCTAAACTCATCAGCCTCAGATCGGACCCTCAGCAGACCCCAAACTCCAGCCTCATCCTCATCAGACCCCCAAACTCCATCAGCCTCAGATCGGACCCTCAGCAGACCCCCAAACTCCATCAGCCTCACATCTGATCCTCATCAGACCCCAAACTCCATCAGCCTCAGATCGAACCCTCCTCAGACCCCCAACCTCCATCAGCCTCAGATCAGGCCCTCATCACACCCACAAGCTCCATCAGCCTCACATCTGATCCTCATCAGACCCCCAAACTCCTTCAGCCTCAGATCAGACCCTCAGCAGACCCCCAAGCTCCATCAGCCTCAGATCGGACCCTCCTCATCAGACAACCCTCACAAGATCCATCAGCCTCACATATGATCCTCATCAGACCCCCAAACTCCATCAGCCTTAGATCGGACCCTCATCAGACCCCCAACCTCCATCAGCCTCAGATTAGACCCCCTCATCAGACCAAACCCCCCAGCCTCCATCAGACCTCAGATCAGACATTAAAAAAAAAACAAAACAAAAAAACGTACCTTGCTTGCCCCAGACGACGCTGCACTCTGACCCAGGACTCACTGCTTCTTGGTGTTCTTTCTGGCCAAGCACTGCACTGTAACCTGACGTCACACAGTGTCAGGTCATAGTGCGCATCTACTTGCAGCGACTTTCTAATGCTCTACACAGTCAGGACACAGTGCAGAACTGGCCCAGAAGAAAAGTAGGGAGTGCTGAGTAGCAGCAGCGCTAACAGCACTACAGTCACCGCTCCTCACATCTCCTGCATACTAATGACTGCTTCATATAGAAGCGGTCATTAGCTTTTGAGCTATAATGCACTCTGACATTTTCCCTCACTTTTGCGGGAAAAAAGTATGTCTTATAGTCAGAAAAATGCAGTAATCCATGGTAGAATTGGGAGTTGTTTCAAAAGAGAACAGCCTGCCGGGATTCTCCAGATCTGACCACTGCCGGGTGCAAATGGAAAGCCCACTTGCTCAATTAAATATAATGGGGTCCGGCAGAAATCCATGGTCGCAGATGTTGAAACTAGCTAACGTGCCTCTGCTGTTTCAGAAGTCCGTGGAAATGAGTGGGAAGCGCGACCACCCGTTCCATTCACTTCTATGGAGCTGATGGACCTATCATACATTGGGGGCATATTGCTAGGATATGCCCCCAATGTATGATATGGACCAACACCTTTAAGCCAATTCTTAGCAGTTTGATAAGAATTTAGCTATAAGAAGTGTTTATGAGGCTGTGAAGAGTTTCGGAGATAAGGGCTACAGGTCCACCTCCATGAATAGGCAACATGAGGGTTCAGAGTAAATCTGAAAGTGACAGTCTGCAGCCTTGAAGCTCTCTTTTGCATGAAGAATGAACGTGAAACACCAATTTTCAATGTGATCAGCAGGATCAGTATGCATGCTTTAACAGGGTTGAGCCTGCTGACAGGTGCTCTTTAAAGGCAGTGTTTCCTCAACTCCAGTCCCTCACGGCCCACCTAACGGTCAGGATTTCCTTAGTATTTCAGCAGGTGATATAATTAGTTTAACCGCCTAACTGTTCTGGCCTGAGTCCAGCTCAGGCAGTGTGAAAAGTAGCTAACTGGAGGGGGAGGGCTGCTTTAGATGGTGAATATCTCCTCAGTGGTAGCAGCTAGAAACATGATACAGAGGAGAAATCACTGCTAGAAATCAAGTCGGGAATAATCGTGAGTGAAACCTGTTTTTACTTTCATTTTCAGCTGCATTCACAGCATCCCGATTTCTATCAGTGATATCTTTCTCTGTCCTGAACATATTGGTATTGTCTGAAAGCTTGGAATGTCTGCTTTCAAACAAGACCAGTTGCATGTTTCTAGCTGCTACCATTCAGGAGGAAGTAACATCTAAATCAGCCCTCCCCCCTCCAGCTAGCTACTTTTCCCACTGCTGGAGCTGGCAAAACAGTTAGGGGGTTAAAGGGGTTTTCCCATCTTGGACAATGGGGGCATATCGCTAGGATATGCCCCCATTGTCTTATAGTCCTATATTGAGATTTCCGTTGGCTCCACAGAAATGAATGAGAGCGCACTGTGCAAGTGCGGCCCGGCTCCCATTAATTTCTAAGGAGCCAACGGAAATAGCCGAGCGGCCCCATAGAAATGAATGGAGGGTGGCCGCGCATGCGCGGTGCGCCTTCCTTCTCTTCTGGGGCCGCGTTCTAGATATAGGACCTGCACCTATAAGAAAATGGGGGCATATCCTAGCGATATACCCCCATTGTCCAAGATGGGAAAAAACCCCTTGAACTGCATCAGGACTTACCACAGGTATTCATTCTGTGGGATATCCTCAAATCCTGACTGTTAGGCCTCATGCACACGACCGTATGTACGTCCGTGTGCATTCCGTATTTTGCAGAACGGAACAGCTGGCCCCTAATTGAGCAGTACTATCCTTGTCTGTAATGAGGACAATAATAGGACATGTTCTATTTTTTTGCGGAACGGAAATACGGTCATACAGAAACGGAATGCACACGGAGTAACTTCCGTTTTTTTTGCGGACCCATTGAAATGAATCCGCATACAGTCCGCAAAGAAAACGGCATGGAAAGAAAATACGTTTATGAGCCCTTAGGTGGGCCCTGAGGACTGGAGTTGGGGAGCACTGCTTTAAGGTGTTCGGGAATTTGATATTGATGACCTATTCTTATCTGATCGTGGGGGTCTGATTCCCAGCGGTTTGAAGAGGCTGCAGCACTCCGTGAGAGCCTAGGCCAGTGATGTCCCCGTACATCGGCCATGTGCCCTAGGTGCAGCCCCTATACAATGGACTATAGCTATAGTGCACTCCTGAGGTAGAGTTTGAGGTGCAGTGATATACAGAATTTACATTCCACTCGATGTGTAGAAAACAAATCACGCACACTCTTACGTATGCTTGCAGTTAGGTTTATTATGAATAAGGTCACATTGGATGTAGGATCGTTGTATTACAGCTCTTTAGCGCTTGTCAAAAGACTAAATATGCTACCTAGGACTTGCGTATTTGATGAGACGTTTCGGTCTCTATAGTCCCATGTTCCCCTTACCAGCCTACACATTTATAACTTCACACCAAGTCCAATATGGCGACTTCTGCGTCTTGCACTTCTGCGCATGCGCCACCTCTTCCAATATGGCACCCACATTCCTCTGCCTCCACACGCATGCGTGCCCTCTCCCAAGATGGCCGCCGCCACCCTTCCGGCAATATCGCGCGAGACGCGCATTGCCCTGAAGTCCACACACACAACAACATATAAGACGCTTCCGTCACTAGCACAGCTCTGCATTACGCTACTATACCACAAGCTTCAGACTACTGCCAACCTGGTGAGTCCTTACTTACTTTACCTCGTTTTGCCTCTTCTAACATGACCCGCCTCCTGCTCTTCATATATACATGTACATAGCGATTATTCTGTGCCTTTATATTCTATCAATAATCTCTTAGGGTTGTTTGTTCTGCATAGATGCTCCTTATATTTTTTTCATAATACCCTTCTACGTTTTGTATATATATCTAGCTAATATTATACCACAAGCTTCAGACTACTGCCACCCTGCGTCAGATTGAGAAAGGTCATCGTGACCGAAACGTCTCATCAAATACGCAAGTCCTATGCAGCATATTTAGTCTTTTGACAAGCGCTAAAGAGCTGTAATACAACGATCCTACGTCCAATGTGACCTTATTCATAATAAACCTAACTGCAAGCATACGTAAGAGAGTGCGTGATTTGTTTTCTACACTATACAATGGACGGCGCTGTGCTTGCTAAACTGTGAAGAGACAGCAGCGCTCATTCCTCTTCAAAGAGCTGGTCAGCAGCTGGGCGTCGGACCCCCACCATCTGATCATCAAATTCCCCGTTAACCCTTTTAAAGACCACACATATTAGATAGAAGTAGATTGAAAGTTGAACGACCTTTAAATGAATGTTTGTCCATATTGGCCGTTAGTCGTTCAGACCGTCCGGCCATGTTCAGGGAAAACCAAAAGAGGGACGTAAGAGGAAGAGCGCTCATCCTGATGGACTGTCATCGAACGCCTGAAATGATCGCTAGCTGTTAAATTTCACCCAGCGAGCGACAGTTTTGGTTGAAGTCACCTGTTTTCATCATTTTTAGGCTATTGTGTTTGACCATCTAAGACTTCCTCATTCTGCTTATGTGGTTTCATCTCGTTTCATCTGCTGTAAACCTTTACACAGACATGGATTTTGTTCCCTTTTTCCTCTAATGTTAATTGAAGTCTCTTTTTCTCAGCAGGGTTTATTAGCCACGATCCCTGACAATATTAAACCTTTATTGCTGCTCTCTTATAATGAGCCGTCATTGACTAGATGTAGGAGCAGCAATCACACAGCTGGACACTAGAGGGCTCCCTAGAGCTTTATTTTTTCTCTTCTGATCCGTGTATTTCAGTGAAGGCCAACATCATTTACTATTATCCTTAAAGGGGTTATCCCATGACTAATGTAAAAAATAAAGATCAGACACCATATAATACATGTCAACCTCATTCTAACAGAGCTAGAACCAGCCCTGTACCTCACATGGATCCAGAGATCTCCCCGTTCATTGCTACCATTGTTCTGCTAGATTTCTTCCAAGCTGTCAGCTTAGAGGGTGTGTCCTTTTTGCCGCAGTTGAAGGATGGAACTGAGCGTGTGCTTCCATCTCAGTGAGCAGGACACAGAAATTAGAAAGAGCAAACAGCAGGTGGCGCTATACAGATAGATTTCATTGAATATCTTGGTGGCTGTAATATATTTTTAAAGGGTTTCTGTCATCAGATTTAACCCTCTTAAACCTGTTGAGATTAGCGATATCCTAATGTAAGCAGACCCCAACTCTGGTATTATTATGTTTATTAAGGGCCCCCTTACTGTGATAATCCTACTTTTGTAATATGTAAATTAGGCTCCGTTCTCATACCTCCTTCCACGCCCCGCCGTCCTTTATTGACGGGGCCAGCACTCGTCTTCTCCTGCCATCCCTGTGTGCCGGGGAAATCTCACGCATGTGCCGTGCAGCACACATGGCGGCAGCAGGAGACGAACACTGCCTGGCCCTGTCAATCAAGGACTGTGGGGCGTTGAAGTAGCAACGCCCCCCTCCCCCCCTGCTCCTAGAGGCTCATTTATGTATTACAAAAGTAGGATTATCACAGTAAGGGGGCCCTCTATAAATATACCAGAATTAGGGTCTGCTGACATTAGCATATTGCTAATGTCAGCAGGCTTAAGAGGGTTAAATCTGATGAAAAAAACCCTTTAATCGCCATATTTTTTGCACCTGCCCATAGGATGCACCTATGTTTTAGAGGAGGAAAAAATATTTGTTATTAGACCTCAGCCCAGAGCCCCAATCAGACCTCAGATCAGACCCCAGTGTTAATAAGAACCCCAGTCAGTTCTCAGATCAGACCCCAGTCTTAATAAGAACCCCAATCAGTCCTCAGATCAGACCCCAGTGTTAATAAGAACCCAACCTGATCAGACCCATGTTATAGACCCATCAGACTCAGATCAGACCCCAGTGTTAATAAGAACCCCAATCAGACCTCAGATCAGACCCCAGTGTTAATGAGAACCCCAATCAGACCTCAGATCAGACCCCAGTGTTTATAAGAACCCCAATCAGACCTCAGATCAGACCCCAGTGTTAATAAGAACCCCAATCAGACCTCAGATCAGACCCCAGTGTTAATAAGAACCCCAATCAGACCTCAGATCAGACCCCAGTGTTAATAAGAACCCCAGTCAGTCCTCAGATCAGACCCCAGTGTTAATAAGAACCCCAATCAGACCTCAGATCAGACCCCAGTGTTAATAAGAACCCCAGTCAGTTCTCAGATCAGACCCCAGTGTTAATAAGAACCCCAGTCAGTCCTCAGATCAGGTCCTCAATGTTAATAAGACTTCAAATCAGACCTCAGATCAGACCCGCAATGTTAATAAGATCCTCAATCAGACCTTAGATCAGACCCCCAATTTTAATAAGACTCCAAATCAGACTTCAGATCAGACCCAAATGTTAGGGCCCATTCACACAACCGTTGAATGGGTCCACATCTAGTCCATAAAATTGCGGAATAGATGTGGCCCCATTCACTTCATAGAGGCTCTGCACAAAAAAATAGAACATGTTCTATTCTTGTCCGCAACAGCGGACAAGAATAGGCGTTTTGAATGGGGTGCCCGGGCATGTGTTCCGCAAATTGCGGAACACACGCTGGGTGGCATCCATGGTATTGCGGATCCGCAATACTACGGCTGTCTGAATGCGGCCTTAATAAGATCCTCAATCAGACCTCAAATCACATCCCCAATTTTAATAAGAACCCTAATCAGACATCAAATCAGACCACCAATGTTAATAAGATCCTCAATCAGACCTCAGATCAGACCCCCCAATGTTAATAAGATCCTCAATCAGACCTTAGATCAGACCCCCCAATGTTAATAAGACTCCCAATCAGACCTCAGATCAGAGAGAAAAAAAAAAAGTACCTTTCCTGCTCCGGACGCCGGTGCTCCTGAGATCTAGCACTCCTCCTGTTTTTACTGACGCTCTCTGCTGTGAAGTTACAGCACAGCGTGTGCTGACAAAGACCAGGTAGCGGTGAGTACAGAGCTCGCACAGTGAGCGCTGCATTCACCGCTCTCCGGTCCCCCTGTACTAATGAGCGCTGCTATAATGGTAGCACTCATTAGTATTTGCCCCATAAGACGCACTGACATTTTTGCCCAACTTTAGGGCAAAAAAGTGCATCTTATAGGTGGAAACATATGGTACATGCAATTACAAAAGTATTCAGATCCTGGTGCTGGTTTGACAACTGTATCATGGGACAACCCCTTTACGTATTAACCACCTACCTGTCTTCTCACCGTGTTACATCCTGGTACTCAGATTCTGAAGTTATCTGTGTGGATCGGAACCTCTGGTTAATGGAGTTTTCCGTCTTTGTCGCAGAGTGAAAAGCGCAGCTCCAACTTCATGTATCTGATGGTGGAATTTCCCTGTGTGAAAAGCGATGACAAGGAATACGGAATAGTTTACTATGAAAAGGTAATACACGTCGTCCTGTTATCATTGCTTCAACCCTTTAAAGCAGATGTGTCATTGTACTATGCCGTCACATGTGAGAGCAGCATCGTATGGTGGGTGGAGTCCAACAAAGGATACCCACGGAATCGTCATCATCCATACTCATGAGGGTAGTGCTCCTCGCCCCTCTCCTGGGTACATTATCACTGCTGTGTATCTCTAGTAGTCAGTCACTTGGAGAAGGTGGTGGAGAATGCATAATGCCTGGGTACTAGGTGGCTCTCAAAGTTTCTCTCTAAATCGGACATATTTCCTGTTGGTCTTCTGAATAGAGGTTGTTTTGGCCTATCTACATACTACCTACTTCTTGTTCTCCTTTTGTCTGTTCTTCACACAATTGCCTACAAGATTTCTCATTTGCATCCAACATATTCTGGAACTCGCCGCTCCAGCACATTAGACTGTCCTCCAACATCCAAAACTAACCTGAAAACCCACCTCTTCAGGATAGCCTACCACCTGCCATGAGCCTGCTTCCACCACACAGCCGGGTGGGGGGCCCTTACAGCAGCCTTACAAGGACAAGTGAATGAATACACCACCCCCTTGGTGTGACATGTAAGAAGTTTATGTGTAACCCCTCCCCCACCTCTATACTTGTCACGTGAAGAACAATTTTTTAGGCCTAATTTATGGCAACCTATGCATTCCCTGCAGGGGAGGAAGCTATTAGATGATGGGGTCTTGTTCACACTTGCGTTGATCTTCTCTTAGTTGTCGGAGCTATTCAATTACCCAAATTTGGAACCTTTTTCTAAACAAATCTATAGTGTCAGAGTAGAGGAGAAGCTGGCAGGGCTATCCTCTCGATTAATCTATCTATAATACAGATATATGCAGAGTCTCTGCTGGATGCCGCCCTGTTTTCCTGTCTCTATCGAAAAGTGTCAGAGAAGTAGCTGGCAGGGCTATCCTCTCGAAGAATCTCTCCATAATATACAGCGTCTCTTCTCGATACAGCCTTGTTTTCCTGTCTCTATCGAAAAGTGTCAGAGAAGTAGCTAGCAGGGCTATCCTCTCGATGAATCTCTCCATAATATACAGCGTCTCTTCTCGATACAGCCTTGTTTTCCTGTCTCTATCGAAAAGCGTCAGAGAAGTAGCTGGCAGGGCTATCCTCCCGATGAATCTCTCCATAATATACAGCGTCTCTGCTCGATACAGCCTTGTTTTCCTGTCTCTATCGAAAAGTGTCCGAGAAGTAGCTAGCAGGCCTATCCTCCCGATGAATCTCTCTATAATATTTAGCGTCTCTGCTCGATGCATCCCTGTTTTTCTGTCTCTTCCCTCAAATAGTGTCAGAACATAACTGAGCTGTCAGGGCTATCCTCTCAATTAATCTGTCTATAATACAGATATATGCAGGTCTCTGCTCGATGCAGCACTGTTTTCCCGTATCTTTCCTCAAGTAGTGTAAGAGCAGAAGCTGCCAGGGCTATCCTCTTGATGAATCCATCTATAATACAGACATATGCAGCCCTGTTTTCCTGTATTTTTCGAATATTGTCAGAGAAGTAGCTTAGCAGGGCTATCCTCTCAATAAACCTGTCTATAATATGCAATGTCTCTGTTCGATGTAGCCCTGTTGTTCTGTCTCTTCCCTTGACTAGTGTCAGAACAGAGCGTAAGATGACAGGGCTATCCTGTCAATGAAAATGTCTATAATACAGATATATGCAGTGTCTCTGCTCGATGCAGCACTGTTTTCCTGTCTCTGTTGAATAGTGTCAGAGAAGTAGCTATCAGGGCTATCCTCTCGATGAATCTCTCTATAAAATACAGCATCTCTGCTTGATGCAGCACTGTTTTCCTGTCTCTGTTGAATAGTGTCATAGAAGTAGCTGGCAGGACTATCCTCTCGATGAATCTCTCTATAATATACAGCGTCTCTACTCGATGCAGCCCTGTTTTCCTGTCTCTATCGAATAGTGTCAGAGAAGTAGCTGGCAGGGCTATCCTCTCGATGAATCTCTCTATAATATACAGCGTCTCTGCTCGATGCAGCCCTGTTTTCCTGTCTGTGTCGAATAGTGTCAGAGAAGTAGCTATCAGGGCTATCCTCTCGATGAATCTCTCTATAATATACAGCGTCTCTGCTCAGTGCAGTCCTGTTTTCCGGTCTCTATCGAATAGTGTCATAGAAGTAGCTGGCAGGGCTATCTTCTCGATGAATCTCTCTATAATATACAGCGTCTCTGCTCGATGCAGCCCTGTTTTCCTGTCTCTGTTGAATAGTGTCAGAGAAGTAGCTATCAGGGCTATCCTCTCGATGAATCTCTCTATAATATACAGCGTCTCTGCTCGATGCAGCCCTGTTTTCCTGTCTCTGTTGAATAGTGTCAGAGAAGTAGCTATCAGGGCTATCCTCTCGATAAATCTCTCCATAATATACAGCGTCTCTGCTCAGTTCAGTCCTGTTTTCCTGTCTCTTCCCTCGATTAGTCCAAGCTCTCGTCTTGTCTCGTTCTTCAGCGAGCGGCTGAGTCTGAGAAAACCCCTGAGTATGTGATAAAGTATTACGGGCTGTTGGCAGGAGAGGTGTTTTTCTCATTTTATGTTGTCATGGTAGACAGGAATTTATTTTCGATTGCCTTCCCTGAAGACATTGATAAGTGACGACTTCCAGCTCCGTATGTGACCAGAATTCTGCGCCCGTCCTTCTGAACACTCAGGGAAAGTTATTAAGAAGTTTATCTGCACATATTTCATGATGTCAGGAGACCACCTAGTCCTTATCATTTCTGTGCAGCCTGTGGCCTGGTGGGGGCGCTCACACAGATGTACTCTACAGCTTATTTCATTATGCCATGTACTCGTGCAGAACATCGCCCCTGTCTAATCATTACATGGAAGTTTCATTGCCTTTTATGCCCCCAGAAAAAAAGTATATTAACTTAAAGGTGTATTCCCATCTAGGTGATTCATGACCGAGACTGGAATATCTCTCATATGCAGTGGTAAGGGTGGCAAAGTTATAAAAATGAGCTGAATGGACCATGTTACATTGTTTCCGTACCTCCTATAGAATTGACGTTATGTGAGAAGCGTAACACAGCCTGCTCTTTGATTTTCGTAACCATCCACCCTTACCACTGTGTATGATGGGTACCCCAATCTAAGCTATGAATGGCCTAGATGGGAATTCCCCCTTTAAATACTAAGATATATGTACCCCAATTGGCACTGCTAAATAATACAACTGTGTATTGTAAGGGTATTTTTAAGTGACTGATTGGTTCTCCCCTTTATTTCTGTTTAATACTCTGTGTAAAAGTTTATAAGTTTCTCTTGTAATGTAGTGGGTTACAGATAGTACCCATCCACCATTGTGCTGATAAGACCACATTCTTGAGTGATCTCAGAGACATGCGTGCTGCACACTGGAGGAGGGGCTAACAGGTTTAAACTCTGCAACCCACCTTGTCTCAGCAGACCACCAAGCCTCCATTCTAGGTAGGATGTGAGTGTGATTGCCCTATTTCTCTTGTACACCCTGGGGTCATGTGTTATAACGGGGTAGACAGCCAAGGGTTATAGCATGATCAACAGAGTCTCCACCTCATTTAGGCTAGTGATGTTTATTTACTCTTTATTATTCTGTATGTGATTTATTTGTGTTATCGCATATTAGTAAATATATTTAGTCACATAACCTGCGCAAGCTTATTCATTCTCAAATCTTTCAAATTCTCTTAACATTACAAACCACAAGTAAAATATTTATAGATATAAATGGAAAAATAAAAAAGTTATGAACGTTGGAACGCAGCAAAACAAAACAAAAAATCCCCTATCCTCAAGACTAAAATTGTCTGTGCCTTTAAGGGTGAATGCACACGATCAGGATTACGTGCGGATTTGCGTGCAGAAAATCCGGTCCGTAGGTCATGTACATTATATTCTATGACAATTTGAAATTCTCAATGCACACGATGCGGATTTTTTTAATGCGGATTTTGACCTGCTGTGCGGATTTTACAATCCGCAGCATGTCAATTTATTTTATTTTTCCTGTCTGGATTTCATGAGGATTTTCTCCATTCACTTGAAAAAAAAATCTGCACGCAAATCCGCACCAATTGGTGCGGATTTACCGCACGAATTTCACTGAGAACACCTGCGGATTTCAGTGCGGATTGTCCACAGATAAATCCTGATCGTGTGCATTTACCCTTAGTGTTTAAAGGGTATGAACATATTTGCACTTTATTTTTGCTTCCTAAATACTACAATATGCAACTTTATGAATAGTCTTAATTAAAAATTTCCTAGCTTTTGCCTAGTGTGTGTAAGCCCTTCACCTAGCTGCTGGTGCTGCTGAATCTGACATAAATCCATCTTTGCTCTATTCCTGCCGACTCTCTCTGCTCTCCTCCTCCCTTGTTTCAGTGTAAGAGGTATCAGCAGGGAGGGGGAGGAGGTTGTACACAGTAGATCTCAGGGTGGAAAGCATCTAAGCAAGGCAGCTGACACAAGGTGTAGTTAGGGAGCAGAGCGTGCACATGGCAGTCTGCAGAGAGAAAGCAGCGGCATCCTGGACGCACACAGCTCACATACTTGCTTTACTGGGAGGGACAAGTCCATGTGAGAAAAATATGAAACTAGGAGCAGTCCTGAGGATAGGCCATCAATAGGAAAATCCTGGAATACCTATTTAAAAAGACATAAACGTACAAAAAAAAAAAAACAAACACAGAGATTACACTGACATAAAATGGCGACTGAGTTTTTGTGAAACTTTTGATACATCATAGAGATATATCAAATGTTTTGATTGGTGCGGGTCTGAGCAGTGAGATCCCCACCACACTGATCGCTAGAACGAGGAGAGAGAAGTGCTTGTATATCGCACTGGAGACAGACTCAGTAGAAGTCTGTGGGCCTGTCTCTATTTCGTCCTCTGCAACAGGACTGAGAGAGTGCAGTATGCGAGGGCTTCTCTCTACTCGTCTAGTAATCAGTGGGGTCTCGGCGCTCAGACCCACACCAATATACACTGTTGTTGTGTCTCTATGACATGCCAAAAGTTTTACCAAAACTCATTGAGCCTTTAACATTGAGGGACAGCCCCTTTTATAGGGCCATTACAGGATTGATATCCCCAGGATCTGATGAGCAGGGGTCCGATACCCCATACCCAATGGCGGATTACAATAGCGACATTTGGGTTGGCCGCTACAGGCTTCATGCTGCTGAGGGACCCATGACCGCCCAAAACGACCATCAATATTTCTGGGCTAACATCTGGGGCTTGGGCCCTGGATGTGTTGCCCACCACCCTGCGTTTTAATACTTTGGTGGGGTTACAGGACCCCTTGGCTCCCGTCTCCGTCATTCACTCTAGGCCTCTAGGCGGTGCGCGCAAGATCTGGGAGGCAGAGGAGGAGGTAACAATAGGAAACAAGGGTGGGCCAGAGGGCTGAAGGAGGTGTGTTTTTTTTTTTAGCACATCGCGGAGGGGTTTGGGCACTTGTGGCAGTTACGCCGCCCCTGGGCACTTGCAGAAGCTCATTTGCATAAGTTTAAAAAGTGTCTTTTTCATGATCTCGAGGAGGGACCATTGTAATGAGGGTCAAAGAGTCTATAACCTAATCTGAGCGGTTCAGATTAGGTGACAGACTCCCTTTAAAGGGGTTGTCTCGGTTCAGAGCTCTGAACCTAGACATATCCCCATCTTTACCCCTTCAGCCCCCGACATAAGCATCTGAGCATTTTATGCTCTGATCCCCTCCCATGCCCTGCCTTGCTGCTTTTTTGTGTATATTATTACACTGCTGGGCAGAGGCTTCCGCCTAACCCTGTTCCCGGTGACGTCACTGGCTCTGATGGGCGGGCTTTAGCGCTGCCCTAGCCTGTAAAACAGCTAGGGCAGAGCTAAAGCCCTCCCGTTAGTGCCAGTGACGTCACCAGGCTCACTGCTAGGCGGAAGCCTCTGCCTAGCTTTCCCCATGGAGAGCCCGGTGCATCACCGGAACTCCAGAAAATGCCTTTCCCCATCGTGATTTAGCGCAGGGCAAAGGAGGATGAAATGCCCCGATGCTCATATCAGGGGGGGCTGTCTGGGTGAAAATAGGGATATGTCCGGGTTCAGAACCCCTTTAATAAAGAATGTGCACAGCATTTGTACAGAATGAAATGGTTCTCCAGCATTTACATATAAAATAGATGAATCGGTTCCTCCATTGTATCCTATGGACTGGTAAAATGGGGGCAGACAAATGTATTGTAGTAGAATAGCGGCTTCTGGATCCCCATGTAAAATCCGTGCTGAGCCCCTTCAGTCCAATGGCATTTCTTACAGGAGGAACATTGGGACCTCTCAGGCACTTAGACCCCGAGTAGGACTGAGGGGCCCAATCTGTGCAGCCCCTCTCTCTATATACAGTACCCTGCTACCACCAGGATACCTAGCGTCGTCACTCTATCCCTGGCAGCAGACATTCGCCATTGTCAGACGCTCCTCGCCGGGACTTGGTTACACTCCACATCCTTCATGATGTCTGAGTCTCTGGGATCCTGCGACGCTCTGCAGCATTCTTGGTAATTAGACGACAGTGTCAAGCGGTAAGTTATCACGACCGACCAAGCGTGAGCGCCTTCCACTGTGCCCGGCTGAAGCCTCGCTGCCTATAAATGATAACACACCGGCGCTAATATGTTTATGTGTCAGCGAATTAATGGGGAATTGTATCTTAATGCCATGCTCAGTTGAAAGAGAAAATTGGAAGTCGGTGAGAGCCAACGAGAAGTGATTTACTGCGTGGAGGAGCCCGCTGCTTAATCTGAAATGTCGCCGGTATCTTCTCCAAATAGTTTTACACCTTAAGTTGTCTCATAATGTTCAATAATTGGCTTTACAGATCTTGAACCAGGTAAATGATATCATCTACTCCAGTCACAGCTAAAGCTGCATCAAAAAATAGTCTACTGACTTCTTCATGATGGATAGAGTCATACGGGCACATTTATTAAAGGGGTTGTCTCAGCATAGACAATGGGGGGCCTATCACTAGGATGTTCCTCCACTGTCTTATAGGGGGTGTCTTGTGGGTGGGACCCGCACATATATTGAGAGTGGAGCCCCGCAAGGTGGTGGCTGGAGGACTCCGGTCCGGCCACCACCAAGCCGGCTCCCCATAGAAGTGAATGGGAGTGCACCGCGCATGCCCAGCCCCCACTCCCTTTCATTTCTATGGGGCCGACGGAAATAGCTGAGCCAGCACTTGGCTATTTTCGGCAGCCCCATAGAAAATGAATGGAGGGCGGCTGCACATGCGCAGTGCACCCTCCTTCACTTTCGGGACTTTATATGTCTTATAGGGGCCCGCACCTATAAGACAATGGGGGCATGTCCTAGCGATATGCCCCCATTGTCCATGATGAGACAGCCCCTTTAAGACCGGCGTTTTAGACATCGATCTTAATAAGCCCCTGTGGTAACGGTGGATCACCAAAGTTAGGCTTCATTCACACGACCGTATGTGTTTTGCGGTCCGCAAATTGCGGATCCGCAAAAAAAAACGGATGACGTTCCGTATGGCATCCGTGTTTCCGTTTTTTTTGCGGATCCATTGTAACAATGCCTATCCTTGTCAGCAAAACGGACAAGAATAGGACATGTTCTATCTTTTTTGCGGAACGGAAATACGGACACACGGAAACGGAATGCACACGGAGTACCTTCCGTTTTTTTTGCGGACCCATTGAAATGAATGGTTCCGCGTGCGGTCCGCCAAAAAAAACGGAACGGAAACAAATACGGATTCGTGTGAAATTGAACTGCCCATTGAAAATGCCTATACTTGTCCGTGCGTACGGACAAGTATAGGACATGTTCTATTCTTTTTATGAGGAGCCGCGGCACGGAGCTGTCTCCGTGCCGCGGCTGTGCGCTCCCATAGAGGTGAATGGGGCTGCATGTATTCCGCAATTTTGCGGAATACATACGGCCCCATTCATACGGTCGTGTGAATGGGGCCTTATGTAGAGGCGTCACCGCCAATTCTAATCGTAAGACAGCTTTCTTGTGTCTTATTATGTTTAGATAATTCTCTACGCCTAAATCTGCCGCCCTGTCCACCCCCCCCCCCCCTTTTTAGACCTGGCTTGAGCGGGCAAGAAGTCGCAGATTCTGCCGCAACATGGCGTGCGACAGAATCTGTGCCAGATATACGCCACAAAGGTAGTGTATATCTGTTTGTAAATGACCCCCATAGGGTTTTTTTTTGTATCCATATGACGGCTTTTTTGTGATGTGCTGCATGTTTTGTTTTTGTTTTTGTTTTTTTTTTCACCATTTTGGTGTTTCTTAGAATTTGACTAGTATTTTGTAAACTTTTGGGGGAAGGATTGGGAAAATCTGTGATGCTGACTTTTTTTTTTGTAATATAATTTTATTCTATGCTTGCAGTTTTACTATATGTATGTTTTTTATATTTTTTCCTAAAAAAATATTTGCAAAAAATGCAATATTTTTTTTTTTTTTTTTTTTTGTAGCGGGGATCTTAAAGTTACGTTGTATAATTGCATATATACAAGCTCTGTATTTAAACCATTAGTAATAGTAATAGACAAACACCTATGACAGGCCTGAGGGCCTTTATCAGGCCCCTGCCTGCTATTGTAACCAGCAGGAACATGGCGATTGGGGGCTTCCAGAAAAAACTCCCTCCGCCAAACTCTTTAAAGGGGTTTTCCGGGATTTTGATACTAGTGACCTCAGGATAGGTCATCAGTATCATGATGGGATGAACCCCCATCAGCTGTTTGAGAAGTCACGGGCGCTCTTGTGAGCTCTGCTGCCTTCTCTTAGCTTTTCCTAGGCCAGTGACGTCACGTTCATCGGTCACGTGGCCTAGGGGATACCAAGCACAGCCGCTATACAATGTACGGTTCTGTGCTTGGTAAACTGTGAGAAGGCAGCAGCACTCACAGGAGCGCCATTACCTTCTCAAACAGCTGATTGGCGGGAGTCCCGGATGTCATACCCCCACCGATCAGATACTGATGACCTATCCTGAGGATAGGTCATCAGTAGTAAAATCCTGGAAAACCCCTTTATATGTATCTAATTCAATATGTTAGTCATTTTATTATTGGTGTCCCCATGTTTGTAAAAAATGAACTTTTGTATATGTAAATTAGCCTCCTAGGAGCAGGGGGGGGGCGGTAACCCTGCTCCTAGTGGCGCCATTTCGCCCACTGCTTCAGTCCACCTTCAGTTACGCCTCCTTGTTGTAGAATATTGACAGGGCCAGGCAGCTCACTCTATCTGCTGAACATGAGGACGCACGGCGCAGGCGCGGGATTTGCAGCACGGACAGGGCTGGCAGCAGATAGAGTGAGCTGCCTGGCCCTGTCAATCTACAACAAGGGGGCGTAACTGAAGGTGGGGAAATGGCGCCACTAGGAGCAGGGTTACCGCCCCCCCCCCCCCCCTGCTCCTAGGAGGCTAATTTACATATCACAAAAGTTCATTTTTTACAAAAACGGGGACACCAATAATAAAATGACTAACATATTGGGCATCAGGTGACATTTGCACATTACAAATGTCATCCTGTTTTGTAGGGTCAAAACTGGTGACAGAAACCCTTTAAATGGCCAGGATCAGAGGGTTATCTGATCCTGACCATTACAAATGCAAACCTTGCTATTAAAGGGGTATTTCATTTTAGTGATACTGATGACCTATCCTCAGGATATGTCATCAGTATCAGGTGGGACTCCGACTCTCAATACTCTCACCAATCAGCTGTTTGAAGGGGTTGTGGCCCTCATGCGAGTGCTGCGTCCTTTTCTGTGTTTACTTGCACTCCATCTATATTGTAGCGGTGGGGCGGTGTGATTACAGCCTCTTCTACAATTCAAGTGAATGGGGTAAGCAGCTGCAGTTACACCGCACCACAACTACAAAGGGACATGGTGCACAGGTAAACATTAAGGAGGACGCAGCGCTCTCAGGATCGCCGCCGGCCCTTCAAACAGCTGATCGGCAGGGGTGCTGAGATTTCGACTCCGACCTGTCTGATATTGATGGTGTATCCTGCGGATAGGTCTTCAGTATCCCAACCCCTTTATTCACAGCCAGGCTGTAGTTTGTCATATGAAGAGCTCCTGCACCATCACCAGGACCACCAGGTATGATTACGCAAAGTTGCAGGAATTTGCAGGAAGGGTTTAAAGGGATTGTACAGGATAACAAAAACAAGCAAATAGAATTAAAGGGGTTATCCTCAGGGTAGGTCATTATTATCACATCACATCCAAGCCCCGCCTATCAGCTGTTTCAGGGAGCCGATGCGATCACCAGAGCTCTGGTGAGTAATGCAGGCTCCCAGCAGCTTTCCAAGGAGCGCCATACATCGTATAGTGGCAGTGCTTGGTAGTGCAGCTCAGCTCCATTGACTTGACTTTATAGTGACGTCACTGTATTCCATAGACTACTCCTTTAATAAATCTGTAATTCCACACTATGGGGTAGAACGTTTCGGGACTTTAGTGCAAATGGAGGAGGAGTAAAGGATGCAGTAGAGCCGTACCACTGACAAGACTGGGTATCTCTGAAGTATAATATACATAGGTTTATATAGATGATGATAAGAAAGCCGTGGCCTCCAATAGACGTGTCACTTTAATGAAGAATGAGAAGAGTTTTCAGCCGCGCTTGTGTCTCTGACAGCGGAGGTCTCAGGCCTCTGTAGGCTGCGATGTGCTGCAGCTCATTACTTGCTGTGTTCAGACCGGGCGCCAGCACATCTGACCTGCATCCACTTTATCACCGAGCTTAGCATAGAAATCAGGCCCCAAATCACACAAGCAATTCAGCAGACTGGATGCAGCAGAACGGAGCCGCCTTATGAGCACTTTGTCTTCTCATTCAGCTTACAAAAAGCAAACCGTTTAACAGTCAGCAGCCCCTGGGCTCTTATTATACCGTCTGAGAAAGACTATATGCCCATACTACTGCCCCAGCCTGCTGACCCCTGTTACCAGCCTTACACCGCTATTAGTGTGAAACGGTTCTCTATTCTGGTGTATTCAGTATTAGCTATATTCATGTACATAGGAGCAGTATTATAGTAGTTATATTCCTTGTACATAGGAGCAGTATTATAGTAGTTATATTCTTGTACATAGGAGGCAGTATTATAGTAGTTATATTCTTGTACATAGGAGCAGTATTATAGTAGTTATATTCTTGTACATAGGAGCAGTATTATAGTAGTTATATTCTTGTACATAGGAGCAGTATTATAGTAGTTATATTCTTGTACATAGGAGGCAGTATTATAGTAGTTATATTCTTGTACATAGGAGCAGTATTATAGTAGTTATATTCTTGTACATAGGAAGCAGTATTATAGTAGTTATATTCTTGTACATAGGAGCAGTATTATAGTATAGTAGTATATTATCTTGTACATAGGAGCAGTATTATAGTAGTTATATTCTTGTACATAGGAAGCAGTATTATAGTAGTTTATATTCTTGTACATAGGAGCAGTATTATAGTAGTTATATTCTTGTACATAGGAGCAGTATTATATAGTATAGTTATATTCTTGTACATAGGAGCCAGTATTATAGTAATTATATTCTTGTACATAGGAGCAGTATTATATAGTATATTCTTGTTATATTCTTGTACATAGGAGCAGTATTATAGTAGTTATATTCTTGTACATAGGAGGCAGTATATTATAGTAGTTATATTCTTGTACATAGGAGCAGTATTATAGTAATTATATTCTTGTACATAGGAGCAGTATTATAGTAGTTATATTCTTGTACATAGGAGCAGTATTATAGTATTTATATTCTTGTACATAGGAGCAGTATTATAGTAGTTATATTCTTGTACATAGGAGCAGTATTATAGTAGTTATATTCTTGTACATAGATGGCAGTATTATAGTAGTTATATTCTTGTACACAGGAGCAGTATTATAGTAGTTATATTCTTGTACATAGGAGCAGTTTTATAGTAGTTATATTTCATATTGTATGCTACTATTGTCCACTTGTATTGATATTTATGGGTTGCCTACCTCCCAACGTTGCTGTCAAACCTGTAAGTATTATACCGTACATTGCATACTGAGATATTTTTTTTTCTCCTAAGCATTTACTATACTCCTCTGCTATGCTGTAATGAAAACCATATAGTGTATAATATTTGCTGATGAAGAGGGAGTCTGAAAGCCTAACATTCCTCCCTCTATGCACATACATGAGGTCGTATGGATGTATAATAATGTCCTTTCTGGGTGTATTTCTGTTCTTTATAAAGTTCTGCAGAGGTTATACAGGGTTGTAACTATGGGCAATGTTTTGCAGGATGGGGATGAGTCCACTTCAATTTCCACCAGCGCTGAGATTGTACGTGTTCCAGATCCTCAGATGTCTATGGTGAGCGCTCAATGAAATAATCAAAGTAATCTTCATTGTAATTTGGTGTATAAAGTGACAACCCTCTGCTTACTTGAAAATAGATAAACTGCTAATTTTTTTGTTCACTTTTCTATATAAAATTTAAAGGGGTTGTCTAGAGATTCGCTGACCATGAGCTACTTACTGGGAGGCCCAGTAATGTCTCTGGAGGATCTTTCCTGTCCTTTTGAATAATCAATGTGTAATTCTTAATTTCCCCTGTGGTGGCGCTGCAGAGAAACCTGCTGCCAGGTTTTCCCTCAGATTACAGTTGATCGCTTGGGATCCTAGCAAGGGATCTCTTTGTGACCAGCTTCTAATTAATTGGGGGGGGGGAGGGGGTCCAGGGTGGAGAATTCAGAGACAAACCTTTTTAAAGGAACGGTTCTCCACAGTGTGGCTCTTTGAAGAAATATCAATGAGAGGTCTGCCATTCCAGTTGTCGTAGTCCTCGCCTAACGCCTGGACTATATAACCCAGCATGCACTACTTTACTGTGATGTAATATATGTATTTTTTATTTTATATAACCAGGAAAATCTGGTGGAGAGCAAACACCACAAACTTGCCCGAAGCCTAAGAAGTGGCCCCTCGGATCATGATCTGAAGCCAAATGCTGCTACACGGGATCAGCTAAATGTGAGTGCACAGTGTGTGGGACCGGCCATAGATATAATATATTCTCGGGTCCAGCAGTTACCAGCTGCGGCTGTAGATATTTCTGTACCCCTGGGATGGTGAATAGGATAAAGTGGCCTCTAGTTATGGCACCTCATGGGCTGCTTCTCTCTGGGTAATACAGAAGGGTCAATGCCAACCTCTCAGTGCTCTCAAATGCCGCCGACTGCATCCTAGATTTTAGATTATTGGGATCATTCAGCAGAAATTTGGGAGAACATTTATAAATAATTGGCGTATATCTGTCCCAGATTTGGTCGCAAAGGGTATTTGCGACCAAATCTGCGACTTCTTACTCATCCACGCCACTAGCACCAGTCCTAAAAAATTGGATGTGGGTGGAGAAGGGGGGGACAGTCTGTCTTACTTATTATTTTCTACGCCTGTTTTATGTGTAGAAAATGATCTAAAGCTACACCAGCTGGCTTAGATTTGGGCCAGCAATGGATGCGCCTAAGTTATGTAGAGACCGGCGCCTCTCTTAATAAATGACCCAACTGGTGCCTACCTCTGACTTAAAGGAGGCTTATTAGAAGAAAATGATAAACGCTTTAGTTTGCAGTACAAATGTGAAACCTTTTTTTTAATATCGTATTTCTATTTAATATCTTATTTTCCGCCAGTTTCAGACATCTCCGACACTCAGGCTGCTACTTCGCTGGAACAGCCTGCTGGAGATGTAAAAGGCTAGTGTGAAACTAGCCTTAAAGAGGACCTCTCACCACTCCTGACATGTCTGTTTTAATAGCTTCATGCATTCCCCATGTAATAACAAGTCTGGAGCCTCTATTCTTATGTCTCTATGTTGTACCATTCCTGTATTATTTCTACTAGAAGTTATAATTGAATTGTTATTAGCCTTCAGTAAGGGTACAGAGGGGAGGTAACAAGTTGGGGGTGTGTACCTGAACAGACTCTCTCTATCCAATCAGTGCTGCCATATTCAGTCTGTGCAGGTACACACCCCCAACTTGTTACCTCCCCTCTGTACCCTTACTGAAGGCTAATAGCAATTCACATATAACTTCTAGCAGGAATAATAAAGGAATGGCACAACATACAGACATAAGAATAGATGTTCCAGAACTGTTATTACATGGGGAATGCAAGAAGCTATTAAAACAGGCATGTCAGGAGCGGTGAAAGGTCCTCTTTAAATGTGCAGCCTCTGGCTTCGGGCCTGTAGCTTCAAGCAATCTTGGACCTAATTCTTTTTCTCTATGGCGTTTACTACTATTTTTTCCCTTGAAAAGTTGATCTTGTAATTTCAGCCTTTTTTTTTAGATGCATTCTCTCTTACAATCGAATTTTATGCAAAGCTGCATTTAAAATCAAACTATTGTAAGTTTATCTCCCACAAGGCACTTCAGTGAAAACACTGAACCAGTAGGGGGCAGCAGGGAGATGTAATGTTGTGCAGTTTAATAGGAAAGCTGTAGAATCCTGTGCAGCTCCAGGTGTGACAGTGGGGCAGATTTACTAAGACTGGACTTTTATTCTCCTTTGTTGCCTCAAATTTAGGAATAATTGCATGCCTCTTATTGCCACAGACAGAAACCTACATCCACTACGAGCTAGCATACATTTCAGCTATAACTAACATAAAATTTCTGACATAATAGGTCTGCCACGTCTAGAGAGCCCTACACCTTCCTCCAAGCCACACCCACTTTTTTGAGACGGCAGAAAATTATTAAAAGTTGAACATTTTAATAAAAATATGACATCCGTCAACATTTTTGGCATTACTAAACCAGACAATGCGTTCACATACTACAGGTTTGACAACTTTTTTTTCTTTTTTTTTTTTTTATGTCCAGATTATTGTCAGCTACCCCCCAACCAAACAGCTGACGTCGGAGGAACAGGACCTGGTGTGGAAGTTCAGATACTACCTCACAAACCAGGAGAAGGTTAGTATTCTGAGAATTGATGCATAGGTTGAGTTTGTATATGAGGGAATTACACCATGTTCCACCATTATTATGCACAGTAGAGTTTCTGAACATTTTATATGTTTTTAAGAACTGAAAATGCTCATTTGTGGAATTTGCAGCATTAGGAGGTCACATTCACTGAAATAAAAAGCTTTTTAAATCCCAAACATCCTAACAGACCAAGTTACATGTTCACATAGGAACCCTTCTTTGATGTCACCTTCACAATTCTTGCATCCATTGAACTTGTGAGTTTTTGGAGAGTTTCTGCCTCCCACCATCATAAATCTTTTGCTTGATGATACTCCAAAGGTTCTCTATAGGGTTGAGGTCAGGGGAAGATGGTGGCCACACCATGAGTTTATCTCCTTTTATGCCCATAGCAGACAATGGCACAGAGTTATTCTTTGCAGCATGAGATGGTGCATTGTCAGCATGAAGATGATTTTTACATTTCTACTTTTTGTACCATGGAAGAAAGTTGTCTGTCTCTCTATATACTTTCCAGAGGTCATTTTCACACCTTCAGAAACCCTAAAGGGGCCTACCAGCTCTCTCCCCATGATTCCGGCCCAAAACATGACTCCTCCACCTCCTTGCTGACGTCGCAGCCTTGTTGGTACATGGTGGCCATCCACCAACCATCCACTACTCCATCCATCTGGACCATCCAGGGTTGCACGACACTCATCAGTAAACAAGACTGTTTGAAAATGAGTCTTCATGTATGTCTGGGCCCACTGCAACCATTTCTGCCTGTGAGCACTGGTTAGGGGTGGCCGAATAGTAGGTTTATGCACCACAGCAAGCCTTTGAAGGATCCTACACCTTGAGGTTCGAGGGACTCTGGAGGCACCAGCAGCTTGAAATATCTGTTTGCTGGTTTGTAATGGCTTTTTAGCAGCTGCTCTCTTAATCCGATGAACTTGTCTGGCAGAAACCTTCCTCATTCTGCCTTTATCAGCACGAACACGTCTGTGCTCTGAATCAGCCACAAATCTCTTCACAGTACGATGATCACGCTTAAGTTTTCATGAAATATCTAATGTTTTCCTCTTCACCCTCCATGACGGCATACCATGAGAGATGACCCGCCTCCTCCAGGAAGGGACAGGAAGTATAAATTTGACCCTCCTTCTGCCGCTCCACAGTGTCTTCCTGTCCCTTCCAGGGGGAGAGGAGTCATGTCTCATGGCAGTGCTATGAGGGCCGTTGTTTGTGTGGGCAGCAAGAGCGGTATTAAAAGATTAAAGAGCCCAGCCGCACGAGGGAATGTTGTCTGCTCCCACTCCCTATATTGGGATTGTTGGGGGCAGATAGAGGTATACAGGGCCTCTCTTTCCTTACCTCTCTCCTCTGCGCCGGGGGTAGAGGGCCGTGTGGCGTCCGGACACTCACGTGAGTTCCTCCGGCATAGCGCGCGCTCCTCCACTAACCGGTACTTCCGGCTCTGGTGGTGACGTCACCGGAAGTCGCGTCATGCGTTCCACGTGCGTTCCAGGCGTACTACAGGAGCGCGGCTGAAAGTATTGGCGCAAGTTCAAGGCGGAAGTCGCCCGCTGATCTGAGGTCTGAAGGTAGGGATATAAGCTCACAACTTATTAAGTTCTTGGTCTGGCAGCATGTTGGAATCTGCATCCGGCCAGATGGATGCCTCGGGGGTCCCTGTTGTTAGTGAGAAAGATAATGCTCAGAGGCAAAAAACTACCCCTAGAGTCAGGAGATGTATAATGTGTTCAGCAAAACTACCTGAGACCTGTGATATGAAATTATGTAAAAAATGTTCTACTAAAATGGCTAAGGATTTAGTCCCATCAATAAGAGAGGAGCTTCGTGAAGTTATCAGGGAGGAAATGCGCTCAGCAATCGCCGAAATCCCAACACCTGCTTCTCCTCCTGCAACCTCAAAGCATAGAGCTCATAGGCAGGTAATATCGGATTCATCTTCCTCAGAATCGGAGGAAATATCTGAGTCTGAAGATCAAGATTCAGAGAATTCCTCAGGCTCTGACTCTGAATTTAAAAAAATTCTTATTTTCATCTGAAGACACAAAAGAACTAATCAAGGCTGTACGTGCCACCATGAATTTGTCAGATGACAAAATTCAGAGGTCGATACAGGACGAAATGTTCTGTGGGTTGGAGCAAAGAAAAAGAAAGGTGTTCCCGATCCATAAGAACATGCATGACATGATTAAAAGGGAATGGAAATGCCCTGATAAAAAGTTGTTTGTTCCAAAAACCATGAGACGCCGTCTACCCTTTAATGAAGAGGATGAGGCGCTTCTAACCTCTTGTCCAAAAGTAGATGTTTCTCTCTCTAAATTGGTAAAGGGTTCTAATGCTCTGCCTTTTGAAGACATGGGGTCTTTGAAAGACCCCATGGATAAAAAAGTTGACGCTAGCCTTAAAAAAACCTGGGAAGCAGGGGTGGCTATTTTCAAACCCAATCTAGCTTCCACTGCTGTAGCCAGGTCCCTTAAAAGATGGTTGATTCAGTTAGAAGCCCTTATAAAAGGGGGAGCTTCGTATGATACTCTAAAAGAATCCTTTCCTCTTTTATTAAAATCTGTAGATTTTCTGGCAGACTCTACTGCAGAGTCAGTCAGAATAGCGGCAAGAGCGACGGGCTTAGCGGTAGTTGCTAGAAGAGCACTATGGCTTAAGTCTTGGACGGGGGATATTTCCTCAAAAATGAAACTGTGTGCTCTTCCCTTTCACGGAAATCTGATGTTTGGGCAGGACTTGGAGACTATCCTTAAAAAGGCGGCAGATACCAAAAAATCCTTCCCGCGAGAGTCAAATAAGAGGAAATTTCCCTTTCGGAAATCTAGAAAAGGATTTTCCTTCCAAACAAAGAGATCTGATAAACAGAACTTTTGGCAGAGAGACAGAGGTCAAAAAGGTGGTAGAGGAAGGGGTTTTATGTTTAACCCCAAAGCTTCAGATGCTACAAAACAATGACGCCAAGCTACAGGTAGGAGGAAGACTAAACCTTTTCCTAGATTCATGGGGAGAAATTACAGAAAATCCATGGATCTTGGATGTGATAACAAAAGGTTTAGATATTTCTTTCCGTCTTCCCCCTCCAAGAGACACCTTCAGGATAACGCCAGTTCAGAGATCCCAGATATTACAAAAAAACTTAGAAGAAAGCATTTCGGATCTGGTAAATCAAAATGTGTTGGTATCAGTACCCCGCGAACAGCAGGGAATAGGTTTCTATTCCACAGTGTTCATGGTAAAAAAAACCCAGTGGAAAATTTCGACTAATTATCAACCTAAAGAAATTGAACAGGTTCATCAGGTACGAGAAGTTCAAAATGGAAACCATAAAGTCGACAATAAATCTGTTAAAAGAGGGAGACTTTATGGCTTCCATAGACTTGAGGGATGCTTATTTTCACGTGCCGATGTGCGAGAGGGCGCAAAGTTTCCTGCGCATCTCGGTTCACATGGGAGGGGGAATAAGTCACTTTCAGTTTCGGGCTCTTCCATTTGGGATTTCCATTGCTCCGAGGGTCTTTACCAAAATAATGGCGGAAGTAATGGCTCATTTAAGGAGAAGGAACGTCCTAATCATCCCATACTTAGACGACCTACTGATTGTAGGGAACTCGCAGGAGGAGCTAGAAAACAGTCTCTTCCAAACATGTCAGGTACTTCACCAATTGGGATGGTTAGTAAATTGGGAGAAGTCAAAGCTACTTCCATCCCAAAGGTTGACTTATCTAGGAGTGATCCTGGATTCAGTACTTCAAAAAACACTCCTGGCCGATCAAAAGATAAAAGGGAAAAAGTAGAAGAATTTCTCATTCTCTCAAATTGCACAATCAGGGGTGTTATGAAGCTACTAGGAACGCTGACCTCTTGCATAGCTGCTGTAAGATGGGCGCAGTTCCATACCAGAACTCTCCAACATTGGTTGTTGGACAGCTGGAACAAAAAACAGGACTCTTTGGAGATGATGGTTCAGATTCCTCTCCAAGTGAAACAATCTCTCCAGTGGTGGCTAGTCCCAGCTCACCTTCAGGGGGGTGTGGCCTGGAGTCCAGGTCCCCTAGTAATAATCACCACAGATGCAAGCATGTGGGGTTGGGGAGCCCTTTGTTCCCATCACTCAATTCAAGGGGAATGGTCAGACCTCCAGTCCTCCCTTTCATCAAACATGAGGGAGCTATTGGCGGTATGGGAGGCATTAAAAGCCTTATCTACAAGCCTGGTGGGAAAAGATGTCCAGATAAGATCGGACAACACAACGGTGGTTGCCTATATAAACCACCAAGGAGGCACCAGAAGTATGGAACTAAATATGGTGGCAAGGGACATATTTTGTTGGGCAGAAATCACCTTCTCTCCCTGTCTGCTGTACACTTAAAGGGCTCTCTAAACGTGAGAGCAGATTTCCTGAGCAGAGTAAGATTAAGGGCCACCGAGTGGAGTCTGAATCCCCAGGTCTTCCATCAGATTATAAAAATGTGGGGAATTCCAGAGATAGATCTCTTTGCCTCGGCAAAAAATACAAAGATCAGGAAATTCTTGTCCCTAAACCCATACGATGGAAATGTCGGGGTAGATGCCCTGTCCATAGTATGGAAATTTCGGCTGGCCTATGCTTTTCCGCCAATTCCACTGATTGCCAGGGTCCTAAAGAAAATAAGACAGGACAAGGCCCATGTGATATTGATAGCACCACTCTGGCCAAAGAGACCATGGTTTCCGTTATTAAAACGAATGTCCATTCAGAGTCCATGGGTGCTTCCTTGGAGACAGGACCTTTTATCCCAGGGCCCAATACTTCACCCGAGGGTAGAGAAACTACATCTAGCTGCCTGGAACCTGAAAGGCGAACCTTAAAATCTAAAGGTTTGTCAGATGCTATAATTGATACTATGGCGGCAGGCAGAAAGGAGATTACATCGAAAATCTACTCTAGAATCTGGAAGAACTTTGATAACTGGTGCGCTAATTCAGGGATAAGTGCAAAGTCCTTTTCCATTCAGTCGATACTGGGGTTCCTTCAGTCAGGTCTGGAGAAAGGGTTACGCCCTAATACACTGAGAGTGCATATATCGGCGTTGAGTTCTGTATTTGATGAGAAGGTTGCGAATCATCCCTGGATAATCCGTTTTCTGAAGGGGGCAGACCGTCTAAAACCCTTGGTCAGACCTAGAGTGGCATCCTGGGATCTTAATGTAGTCCTTTCAGGATTAACTGCTGCTCCCTTTGAGCCATTGGTCGAGATCTCTCTCAGATTGCTTACTATAAAAACATTATTTTTACTGGCCATTACATCGGCACGCAGAATCAGTGAAATTCAAGCCATAAAAATGTCAGAACCCTTTTGCAAGATCCTGCCGGAAAAGATAGTGTTCAGATTAGATGTTTCCTTCCTTCCTAAGGTGGTGACTGATTTCCATAGGCAAGAGGAGATAGTAATCCCTTCCTTTTGCTCTAATCCAAAATCTGAGGGAGAACAGAGATTTCACAATCTTGATGTACGTAGAGCAGTGCTCCAATTTTGGAGGCATCGAAACCTTTCAGGAAAACTGATTATCTTTTTGTACAGTTCTTTGGGGGCCATAAGGGACATAGGGCCACAAAGGATTCTATAGCGAGATGGATCAAAGCAACAATTGTGGAAACCTACAAAATAGCTGGGCTTGAAATCCCCTTAGGCTTAAGAGCGCATTCCACTAGGTCAGTGGCCACTTCTTGGGCAGAAAGGGCAAATGCTTCAATGGAGCAAATATGCAGGGCAGCAACATGGTCAAGCCCAAATACTTTTATAAAACACTATAGGGTTGACACTTTGACAAATCAAGACCAATCCTTTGGTAGGAAAGTCTTGCAGGCTGTTGTCCCACCCTAGTTAAGTTTAATATGTTAAATCTCATGGTATGCCGTCATGGAGGGTGAAGAGGAAAACCATATTACTTACCGGTAATTTCCTTTTCACGAACCCTCCATGACGGCATAGGGGTTACCCACCCTAAAAAAAAAAAAAAAAAAAAAAAAAACACCACAAGATAGACTTATTAGAGTAACACAATATAAGTTAAGCTGGGAATAGGTTAAACACTTAGGAAAGTTGTGTTGGTGTGCATGAAAAAAAAAAAAAAAAAATGGATGCATAGACTCTCTAGGATACCGGTCCAGAAAGACACTGAGGAGCGGCAGAAGGAGGGTCAAATTTATACTTCCTGTCCCTTCCTGGAGGAGGCGGGTCATCTCTCATGGTATGCCGTCATGGAGGGTTCGTGAAAAGGAAATTACCGGTAAGTAATATGGTTTTTCATCCCTTGTCCAAGGCATTGCACTATTTGATGCTTTTCGGCAGCAGAGAGATCCTTTTTCTTTCCCATTTTACTTGAAAACAGTGTCCTGCTTAATATTGTGGAACATCCAGTTTTCCTTTAATTGGGCTCTCCTGGCAAACTAATTATCACCGGTATCTGAGATTGATTTCAGTGATCCAAAGAGCCCTGAGACACAATACCATCAATGAGTTTCATTGAAAAACAAAAAATGTAATCTTTATGACACTTAAATCCAATTTGCATAATAATTTTGAACATAGTGTAATATGTGCTACCTGGTGCACAAGACTTTAGTAACACAGCGCCGGTGGGAGTAAAGCTGGCCATACATGGTTAATAGCTGTCGACAGAAGGATCATTTGGCTATCTCTCCAAAGTCCTTCCCTGGTTCCCCTTTTCAGTTTTGGTTTAATACAACAGATGCATCCGGATGTATTAAATGGCACAGATCCTCTGCTGGATCTCAAAACCGGAATTAAAGGGGTCCGATGCTGAATCGCACAGGGCAAAGGCATTTTATGGAGATCCGGTGATGTACTGTGGGGCTCTCCATAGGGAAGGCTTCAGCCCAGCAGTGTTCCCTGTGACGTCACCGGCTCTGGTGGGCGGGGTTTAGTATAGTTAAAGTTGCTAGGGAAAACTCATGGCGGTAATATATTGTCACATATGAGTATGTTAGTAGATTACAAAGGTCAATTACCCATTCAGTTTTAGAGTAAAATAAAAAGAAAAAATGCAGCTAAAATATTATTAAATATTAATTATATTTATTGACTCTTAAATATTAATTGGGAGACACCAAATCATATTTTAGATTATTAGTGAACGCCATAAAAAGTGCGCCTCCTCTCCTGGCCCCACCTAAGGGTCAGTACTCATGTCCAGTTACCTCATTCTGCAGAAATGTAGCCAGGTATCAGACATCACTAAATAACTTCAGGAAGCTAAAGAGGAAGAACCAATTAAAAACCTTGCTTTACATAGACGAGTACTGTACACAGCACCTCATTTTATGAAAATAAACCAATGGACTTGGTGTTATTCACCATCTTCAAGACCTCTGTTAGACCTCAGTGAATGGAAGCATTCCTGTTTTCATCCAGAGTTAGAAGACCTGCCCTGTGCTACCCCTGCAGTCAGGATGGAGAGTCGCTGCTGAGAGTGGCCCCCAGCACATTGACCGCCTGCAGCCTCCCTGATTGATGTCCATGTCCTATCATAATTTCCTACTTGACACCAATATCAGTGGGATGGATTTTCATTCATTCCTTCATTTTAGGCACTGACAAAGTTCTTGAAATGTGTCAACTGGGATCTACCACAAGAAGCCAAACAAGCCCTGGAACTCCTGGGGAAATGGAAACCGATGGATGTTGAGGACTCTTTGGAGCTTCTGTCTTCTCATTTTACAAACCCGACAGTGCGACGTTACGCCGTTGCCCGACTTCAGCAGGCAGACGATGAGGTAAGTGCTGCACGGGGCCAAATTGTCCAATTTTACTTAAAGGGATTTTCCCGGGAGAACATGTTTTTTTGTGAAACAGACCAGAAAATGAACCTGTCCCTGACCAAATCACATAAGTACATTGTGGTTTTTAGTGAACCAGTGCGGCATATATTTACAGCCTCCCTCCTCCCCCAAAATAGCTGCAGGGTGAGGCCAGGGGTGGTTTAACTACACAACAACCACAGATCCAGGTGCCAACACTGGGTCAAAGGACCAGTAGCTCCCATTAACCACTTCTGGACTACACCAAGTAAATTACCTGCTAATGGCATTTTCTATGCCTTCAGCCCTTTCATTTCTATGGTGAGTTTGATGGTGCTGCACTCTCCTGCCTGCAGTATCATGGGCAGGATCGGGCTGTCACACTGACAGTCCAATTCTGTACTGTGATGTGGAACTGAAGTAATCGGTTCTGTGTCATCACAGCGTTTATATTGAGCGGTTATGTCTGAAGCTAAGGGAGGGAGACCCATGGAAAGCTCCAATAAGGTTTTTGCTGAAGGTCACTGCCAAGGTGGACACTAACTTTGACTTCTATTCGGGTCTATTCGGGTTTTCCGAGGTTTCTGTTGTTTTACTAAGCAGCATTTTTTCCAGTACCGACAATAACTGTGAGGAAAACTAAACCCAGAAAGGAAAATACATACAATGCAACGGCACACTGCTAACCAGATAAAGCACAAAAAGCCATGGTGATATGAAGTATTCCGGAGCTCATGCTATGCTTGTTTAGTAAATTAGAGATTCTTGGCAAATATATTTTGTACAAAATTATCTGAGCCCGTCCACCAAATCGTCAAGGTGATCTCTGTAGAACGGGAACCTAACACTATTTCCTACCTGTTATGTGCCAACCTTGGCTTCTGTATAATTAGAGGGTGTTGGTTCCACATGCATGCTGGGTACCTTCTGCCTTTTGCCATTTGTAGTGCTTCAAAGGCCTCTACTAATACAGGTACATGCAGGTACCAAGCATGCATGCCGAGTCCACTCGGCTTTATAGTTACACTAATTAAAATCAGCCTATGGGGCAGACGGGGCTAGTCAGGAGTGCATGACCAAATGGAGTAGCCACACCTCCAAATGGACAGTAAGTCAATAGTAAGTGATCCCGCCTCCACTGTTTGTCGGTCTGCAGCATTTTCTGCATGTTCCTGAAACAGTCAGTCTTGTAGAAATCCTGCAGAGAACACAGGGATTAATCTGCTGCTGATCCGTTCCATTTTTGGTCAGTGAATGCTGAAGGGTTGGTCTTGGTCAAAGGGGTGAGGCTTAAAACTTTGTCCTACAGCAGACAGAGCAGAGGGAGGAGGCTCCTGCTGCAGCCAGTGATCTTACAGCCACACAGTGAGGAGCAGGAGGGTGGACATGGCTGATCTGGAAAATATTTCTTTATATATTTCTCATTTGTAATATGAGACAGAATAAGATCAGAGAAAAAGAGGAGATGAAGGGAGAAAGGACTGGATTTTTTTTTCTTTTATGTGTATTTTCTGTGTTAAAGGTCATCTGTCAACAGATTTGTACCTATGACACTGACCTGTTACATGTGCGATTGGCAGCTGAAGACATCTGTGTTGGTCCCATGTTCATATGTGACCACATTGCTGAGAAAAATGATGTTTTATTATATGTAAATGAGCCTCTAGGAGCAAAGGGGGCGTTACCATTACACCTAGAGACTCCGTTCTCTCTGCAACTTCTGCACCCTATGCCTTTGGTTAACAGAATAAGGCAGTGTTACCAGTCACCAGGTCTGTCTGGCCCTGTCAAAGTGCAGAGGGCGTGGCAGTTGCAGAGAGAGCAGAGCCTCTAGGTGTAATGGTAACTCCCCTGTTGCTCCTAGAGGCTCATTTGCATACATTAAAATATCATATTTCTCAGCAATGCGGACACATATGAACATGGGACCAACACAGATGCCTTCAGCTGCCAAGTGCACATGTAATAGGTCAGCCAGTGCCATAGGGACAAAACTGCTGACAGATGCCCTTTAACTTCTTTTTAGAGGTGTTGTCCTTTGATTTAGAAAAAAAAAAAAAAAGGGCTTCAAGTAGAAATTGGTCTAAAATAATGAAATAACCATTACTCCATCATAAACCCCTTCAACCCCGGGCCTGTTTTCACCTTCATGCCCAGGCCATTTTTTGCAAATCTGACATGTGTCACTTTATGTGGTAATAACTTTGGAACCCTTTTACTTATCCAGGCCATTCTGAGATTGTTTTCTCGTCACATATTGTACTTCACGACAGTAGTAAATTTGGGGCAAAATATTTAATTTTTATTTATTAAAAAATACATAATTTACCAAAAATTTGGAAAAATTTGCAAATTTCCAAATTACAATTTGTCTAATTTCAAAATACATAGTAATACCTCCAAAAATATTTTTTTACATTCACCATATGTCTACTTTATGTTTGGATCATTTTGAATATGACATTTTATTTTTTTTGGGGGGGGGGGTTATATGGCTTCTAAGATTTGAATCAAATCTTAAAATTTTGAGAAGATTTCCAAAACCCATTTTTTAATGACCAGTTCAGATATAAGGTTACTTTTTGGGGCTTATATAGTGGAAACTCCCCATAAATCACCCCATTTTAGAAACTACACCTCTCAAGCTAATCAAAACTGATTTTACTAACTTTGTTAACCCTTTATGTGTTCCATGAGAATTGACGGAAAATTGGAATGAAATTTCAAAATTCCATTTTTTTTTAGCAGATTTTAAGTTTTAATCCAATTTCCATGAAACCCATCAAGGGTTAACAACAAAAAACCCCACTAAATCTATTACCTCAATTCTGGAGTTTACAGAAACACCCCATATGTGCTCGTAGCCCAATGTACTGGCGCACAGCAGGCTTCACAGTGGAAGGAGCGCCATATGGCTTTTGGAGAGCAAAATTAGCTGGAATAATAATTGGGAGCTATGTCGCACATGAAGACCCCCTGAGCTGGTCCTACAGTGGAAACCCCCCAAAAGTGACCCCATTTTGGAAAGAGCACCCCTTAAGGAATCTTTAAAGGTGTGTGGTGAGCACTTTGAGCTCAATGGTTTTTCCTAGAATTAGGATTCACGCGGAAGTGAAAATGAAAATTTGCAATTTTTTGACAAAAAAGTTGCTATACACCCACATCTTTCACTCTCACAAAGGCTAACGGGACAAAATGCACCCCACATTTTGATCACCATTTCCCCCCGAATACGGCAACACCCCATATGTGCTCGTAGCCCAGTGTACTGGCGCACAGCAGGCCTCTAGAGGCAAACAGCAAAATATGGATTTTGCAGGTCAGAATTAACAGACATGGTTTTTTTACTGCCATGTCTCATTTAAATTATTCCTGAGGTCCCCAGAAATTAAAAGCCCCAAGAAATGACCCCATTTTGGAAAGAGCACCCCCGTACGAACATTTTAAGTGGTAGAAAGGGTACTTTTTTACAAACTGGGGTCTCACAGAAGGCAGAAATGCAAGTAACAGCATTTCAAAGCACAGATTTGTGAAAATGAAAAGTTACAAGCAGACCTCAATTTTTCACATTCAGAAGGGGTTAAAGGAGAAAATGCACCCCAATACATGTTTCTCTTTTTTTCCATTAAAACAACACCCCATTTGTGCTTGTAGCCCGCTGTATGGGCACACGGCAGGCCATCAGAGGCAAACAGCAATATATGGGTTTTTTAGGCCAGAATTAACAGACATGTCTCATTTAAATCACTCCTGAGGTCCCCAGAGATTAAAATGCAACAAGTGACCCCATTTTGGAAAGAGCACCCCTGTGCGGACATTTTAAGTGGTCGAAAGGGTACTTTTTACTAAACAGATGTCTCACAGAAGGCAGAAATGCAAGTAACAGCATTTCAAAGCACAAATTTGTGAAAATGAAAAATTACAAGCAGACCCCAATTTTTCATATTCAAAAGGGTTAAAGGAGAAAATGCACCCAATGCATGTTCCCCAATTTTTCCCCATTAAAACAACACCCCATTTGTGCATGTAGCCCGCTGTATGGGCGCACAGCTGGCCACCAGAGGCAAACTGCAAAATGTGGTTTTTTATTTGCCATGTTGCTTTTAAAAATTTCCTGAGGTCCCCAATAACTAAAAACCCCAGGAAGTGACCCCATTTTGGAAAGAGCACCCCTGTACGGTCGTTCTTCTTTTCTTCTGTTCTTCTTCTGTTCTTCTTGTGTTCTTCTTTTGTTCTTCTTCTTCTTTTCTTCTTCTTTTCAGCAGCCAAAAATCAGCAAGAAGTGGTGGTGCACCACAAGTCCCAGCAAGCCAACAGCACACAGAAAAACGCAGAACCTTTCAGCATGCAGTCTCCAGCTAGAATGGCTGCATGCAGGAAGGTTCAGCCTCTTCCTGTGCAGCTGTAGCGCTGCCATTGGCTGTAGCGTTGCTCCAGCCAATGGCAGCGCTGGCAGGGGACTCAAAACAGTGGAGTCCCCTGCCTGACCTCTGGGAGGACAGGTGCTGACTAGTTCAGCACCTTCAGATGACAGTCCCCCACTTCCTCTGCAGCTCCGGTGGCTTCCGGGAGCTGCGATGGGCCGGCCTATGGAATCCGGCCAATCGCAGCCACCGGAGCTGCAGGGGACGAAAACACCTCCCCCTGCCCTTACCCGACATGGCTGCCTGCCGAGCAGTGCAGCCATGACACCCGGATCCCGCAGCGATTACGCCCGCGAGGCGGGGAACAGCGCTCAGTAATAGTACGGCGCAGGGCGTCTAGCACCTTGCCGCAGCGCCGTACTATTACGGCGCTGGTCGTCAAGGGGTTAAATGTCCTGTCATACCTACAGTTAGGACATTGCATATGTTGGCTGCAGTGGTCACATGAGCAATCGCTGACCCCAGCGGTGATGCTGACTTAAATGGCCGCTGAGTTTAGTGATTGCCTGCAGTGGTCACATGAATAATGTACATGACGTCATCGCTGCAGGACCAGACATAGGAGCTGAGTAATGGTAATTTAAAGGGGTTATGCCATGACTAATGTAAAAAATGAAAATCAGACATCATATAATACATGACAATACCTTTCAAACAAAGCTAGAACCAGCCCTGTACCTCACATGGATCCAGAGATTTCCCCATTCATTACTCTGCTAGATTTATATCAAGCTGAGAGCTCAAGGGGAGTAACGGGGGCGTGTCTCAGCTCTCCCTATCACAGCTCAGGAGGCGTGTCTCAGCTCTCCCTATCACAACTCAGGAGGCAGCTGAAGGATGAAACTGAGCATGTGCGGCCTTTTCAGTGAACAGGACAAAGAAATAAGAAAAAGAACAAACAGCAGGTGGTGCTACAGATACATTTTACTGAAAAACTCAGTGGCTATGCTTAATTTTTAATTACGTGAAATTACAAAAGTGTTCAGATCCAGGTGCTGGTTTGAAAAGTGTAGAATATTTTTCGTGGGACAACCCCTTTAATTATTTTATAAATAACGGTTGTACTGGACAACCCCTTTAAGACCTCTGCAGCCAGTTTTATAGACAGGTAAGGATGAGTGCGTTTACAAAGTATCTTTTTTATGTAGAATTGGACATCGCCCAGTCCCAGTCCTCTATTATAAAATATCATCATAGATATCAGATTTGTTAGACAAATGTCGCCTGTCCTGTAAAGGGTTAAGCCGGAAGCTATTAGAGCAGAGTTGTGGAGACAGGATAATCTCCGCGGCCGTGCTTGTCAAACGCTGACCTCTTCTTATAATCTGATAGAAATTCTATTACTTGTTTGAAGAATGATATCGATTCAGCGGCTCGTGGGTCAGGCCTCTCATTTCTTCAGCGGGTAAAGTGGCCAGTAAGATTCAATTTATTTCCAAGTTTTGCTTTAACCTTTGAGCCGGAAGCGGTGGCGAAGCATAGATTTTCTCAGAGGCCGGTGTCTATTTCTTTTTCTTTTTGTCAAACTTAGGAAAGATAAGTAGGTTAAAAAAAAATGTTCTAACAAGATTGAAGGGGCGCGGCGGTGTCATCCTTGTGCAAAGCGAGGCGTCTCGGTTGTTTGCTGCTCTCCGTTTTCCAGAAGAAGGTGCAGAGGGTACATTTATTTTTTAAACAGTTTTGCCTGCATAAATGGCGATTGTACAGGAAGAAAAAACACTAGGCGACTTCCTCATGCAGTGGCTCAGTGGTTAGCACCATTGACTGGCGTCCTGAGTTCTCTCTGTATTTGTTTGGGTTTTTTCCGGGTTTTTTTTCCTGGTTTCTTTACTTACAGGACTTACAGGCTTTCTCTATGTGTTGGAGAAGGAGCAGGACTTGCAGACTTTCTCTGTGTGTAAGCAGGTGAAGCAGGACTTGCAGACTTTCTCTGTGTGTAAGCAGGTGAAGCAGGACTTACAGGCTTTCTCTATGTGTGAGTGGGTGACGCAGTACTTACAGGCTTTCTCTATGTGTGAGTGGGTGACGCAGTACTTACAGGCTTTCTCTATGTGTGAGTGGGTGACGCAGTACTTACAGGCTTTCTCTATGTGTTGGCAGGTGAAGCAGGACTTACAGGCTTTCTCTATGTGTTGGCAGGTGAAGCAGGACTTACAGGCTTTCTCTATGTGTAGGCTGTTGAAGCAGGACTTACAGGCTTTATCTGTGTGTAGGCTGTGGAATTAGAACTTACGGGCTTTCTCTATGTGTAGGTAGGTGAAGCAGGACTTACGGGCTTTCTCTATGTGTAGGCTGTTGAAGTAGAACTTACGGGCTTTCTCTATGTGTAGGTAGGTGAAGCAGGACTTACGGGCTTTCTCTATGTGTAGGCTGTTGAAGTAGAACTTACGGGCTTTCTCTATGTGTAGGTAGGTGAAGCAGGACTTACGGGCTTTCTCTATGTGTAGGCTGTTGAAGTAGAACTTACGGGCTTTCTCTATGTGTAGGCTGTTGAAGCAGGACTTACAGGCTTTATCTGTGTGTAGGTGGGTGAAGTAGGACTTACAGGCTTTCACTATGTGTAAGCAGGTGAAGTAGGACTTACGGGCTTTCTCTATGTGTAGGTGGGTGAAGCAGGACTTACGGGCTTTCTCTATGTGTAGGTGGGTGAAGCAGGACTTACGGGCTTTCTCTGTGTGTAGGTGGGTGAAGCAGGACTTACGGGCTTTCTCTATGTGTAGGTGGGTGAAGCAGGACTTACGGGCTTTCTCTGTGTGTAGGTGGGTGAAGCAGGACTTACGGGCTTTCTCTGTGTGTAGGGTGGGTGAAGTAGGACTTACAGGCTTTCACTATGTGTGGGAGAAGAATCAGGACTTGCAAATTTTATTTTTGGCCCTCAGATCAGATCCCCAAGGTGAATGACCCCCAGACCTTAAATCAAAATCCAGTGCTCAGAGCAAATAAAAAAAATAAAAATTAACATACCTTTCCTTCTGCAGACGCCGCAGACGCTCCTAGGATCCAGCTCTCTTCTTTCTGCCATGCGGTGTGTTGTGACCCGACGTGCACAGCGTGAGGTCACATGTAAAACTTGACTTTCTCATTGCAGCTTCTAACAATAGATATAGCTGGTGGCAGTTGAAGGATGGGACAGAACATGTGCGTCCTACCCATTATTGTTACTGAGGTGGACAGAGAGATAATTAAGAGTAAACAGCAGGTGGTGCTATAGAGTTAGATTTTAATAAATAACTTAATTAAATGCAATTACAAAAGTGTTCAAGTCCTTGTGCTGGTTTGAAAAATGTAGAATATTTTTCACGGAGCAACCCCTTTAAGCAGTTTATAGTGTCTCCTCCTCCTGGTACCTCCACTGGCCAGCTGTTATCTGTAGGGGAACTTGAAGGCAAGTGTCTCATTCCCCTGCAGCGCCCCCAGAGGAGAAATGAAGCATTACACAGTTTGCATCATGAACTAGGGTATTTTTTGTAACGATAGGTTTTCTAAATGAGACCGTATAAGAAGCAGGGGGTGATGTGAGATGTCCCCCCATCTTAGAAGTGACTAACGTATAAGCACTCGTCCTGAACTGACTACAAAGAGACTTCTCCCTCGCAGGTTGCGCTGGCTTGTTATGTATGCGCTCCATGTGATCAGCACGTATTGATTTATACCATGTATTCAGTGGAATATACGACACCCCATTAACATCTCTCTTTATGGATGCTTCCTGCATATACTTACCATGATAAGAATTCCTATCCCTTTTCAAGGACGATTCACTGCTGGATGACAGAACAGATGTCACAGCGCAGCACATCTTCTGTTCAAGTGCCCGTTTCTCATACACTCCGCAGAAGCATTAGTCATGGAGGTTGGTGGCTGCTAAAGTCTAGTAAAGGATGAGGCTGCCTTCACATTTACACAGTAAAATGGCTGCTCCTAATTACTTCATTAAAACGTTATTATGCACAAAGCCCCTCTCAGCAATAACTGTGCATTGTGGAACACCGCCTCCAATTAGAAGTATTTTCAGGGATTTTTGTTTACATTTATTCCGATAGGGGAAGTTTCTAGTTTTGTTTCCACCACATATGTATGTACCTCACTACAGGTATTAATGAATAAAGGTTAGGAAGATGGATGGATACATGTTAATCTGACCTCAGCTCATAGCTCCAATCAAACCCCAAATATTAATAAGACCCCAACTCAGACCCCAATGTTAATAAGACCCCCAATGTTAAATAAGACCTCAGCTCAGACCCCAATGTTGAATGACCCACAATCAGACCTTGAATCTGAGCCCCAATGTGAATGGCCCCCAGACCTCAGCTCAGACATTAATGTGAATGACCCGCAATCAGACCTCAAATCCGAGCCCCAATGTGAATACCCCCCCCCCCAGACCTCAGATCAGAGCCCCAGTACGAATAAGACCCCCCTTCATTCAAACCTCAGATCAGACTTCCAATTTGAATGACCACCATACCTCAGATAAGGGCCCCAATATGAATAAGACCCCCCTATTCAAACCTCAGATCAGACCCCCACTGTGAATTACCCCCTAGACCTCAGATCAGACCCCCACTGTGAATGACCCCCTAGACCCAATATCAATAAGACCCCATTCATACCTCAGATGAGATCCCCTAATGTGAATGACCCCCCAGACCTCAGATCGGAGCCAAAATATGAATGAACACCTTCCCCATTCGGACCTCAGATCAGACCCCCACTGTGAATGACCCCCTAGACCTCAGATCAGAGCCCCAATATCAATAAGACCCCATTCATACCTCAGATGAGATCCCCTAATGTGAATGACCCCCCAGCAGACCTCAGATCAGAGCCAAAATATGAATAAACACCTTCCCCATTCGGACCTCAGATCAGAGCCCCAATGTGAATGACCCACAGACCTCGCATCAGAATCCAATGCTCAGAGTAAATAAAATTTTTAAAAAAATCTACTTTTTTGAGGGCGGGTGCATCTCATAGGGCAAAAAATATGGTATTTTATCAAATTCCTAAGAAAGCGCAGCACTTGCAGATTTTATGAACACTGATTATTTATACACCCATCCATGTAACGATGTTTCAGCTCCTAACTGGAGCCATTTTCAAGCTTTGAATGAGACACACACCTTCTTTGGAATTAGAGAAACTTTTTTTTTGCCGTCGTTCATTTTTCTCCCTAAATGATTAACCCTTTCTGGTCGTATTGTTGTGCAGTCAGCGCCATAGCCGCCGGGTTGCTGCCATTTTAAACAGCAGACACCCCGTACCAGTGTCCGCATTTAACCCTCAGTTGAGGGATCTGAGAGCTGAAGACTGGTCTGGAACGGCTCGTCCACACAGTGGTCGGGGGAATCAAGATGGTGGATTCACCTTTTTTATTGCTTCACCTCCCTAAAAAAAATTGAATAACAAGTTATCAAAACCCCAAAATGGTATCAGTAACAAAGACATATCTTCCCACAGATCTGTAGTCATAATTAGACTGAAGTAAAGGGGGTCAGAATATAGCGATGAAAAGAAAATAATACATTTTTTGCAAACTTTTTATTCTTTTCAATATTAAAACAAGAACTATATAAATGTATCACTGTAATCACACTGACCCAGAGAACAAAGGGCATGAGTCAGTTTTACTGCCGTAAAAACAAAATCAATAAAACTGCGGCAGTGTTGTTTTTTTTCCCAATTCCACCCCATTTGGATTTTTTTTCTGCTTCCCACTACATTGTATGCAATAGTAAATGTTGCTATTAGAAAGTACAATTTATCCTGCAGAAAACAAGCCCTCATATCTGTGTGAACAGAAAAGTAAAAAAGTTATGGCTCCAGAAAGGCAGGGAGTAAAAAATGAAAATACAAGAAACTGAAAATCACAAGGTCCCGGAGGGGTTAAAGACTTTTGCATCTCATAAAGGAAATTCACTAGAATATGGCACCACTTTATGATCAGAGTTCAATGTCTGGGACACCCACGGTTCTGAAAAGCAAAGGGCTGAAGCACAGTTTGAGCATTGTGATTCATTCACAGTCTTTCCCTGCAGAGCGTTTTTTTTCCCCAAAATGAGTAAAATGCAATAATAAAAAAATTGGCCCCAAAGGTACCCGCCTTTAACCACCTAACCGTATTGCCCGAGTCCAGCTTGGGCAGTGTGAAAGTTAGCTAACTGGAGGGGGGAGGGCTTCTTTAGATGGTGATATCTCCTCAACGGTAGCTGCTAGAAACATATAACTGGTCTTGTATAAATTGTCCATAGTCCAGGCAAAATTGACAGCTAGAGTCCAAGTGAAGAAGGAGATATGAACATTAATATATCAATATTTCTATTAAATATTAAGAATTAATATTCATAACTAATATTAATATTCTAACGTGAATATTAATATTTTCTATTAATAACGCCCGTACCAATATTCACTCACGTGGCTATCAGTACGGTATTATTAATATGGTTACCTCCTATAATGTTCCATTAAGGTACAATATTGATAACAGCGTCAGATCTGACTTCAACAATCAATATTATAATATAACACAGTCTCAACACACTCACGCTAGACTGTATTGTATTAATCTGTACCTTAACTGTAACGTTTTCCTGTTCCTTTACAACGTACTATTACAATTATATTATTACTGTGCTTGTATAACAGAAATGAAACAGTGTTAATAAAACAAGTTATTTATTATACACTATGCTAAAGTTACACAAATCACACAATAAAACAATAATATAATAAACACCAACACCTACTTATTTTTCCCACCCACACTCACATACACACACCAATATACTTTTACCCTCCCAACTATCGCTAACTTTCCCTAATCATGGAATGGAAGATTGGGGATGTAGTGCAGGGGTCAGGATGCAGGGTAAGTATAGAGGCAGAAGGGAATTAGGGGTGTAGGATTGGTAGGAGAGAGAGAGAGAGAGAGAGAGAGAGAGAGAGAGAGGGGTTAGGGGCTCTTGGGATACTTAGACCAATCCTTGCTGGAACTCTGTCATGGCGACCTTTCCACCATCTTCCTTCAGGTGACTCATTCAGGAGACTGCCTTCTGTGCCCCCAAAGTTGGCTATATTGTATATCTAAGCCCCCTCCCCCTTCAGGTAAAAGCAGTGAGGTGTAGTGATACTAGCCTAACACCCCCTACAGGGAACCTTCTGCTGTTAGGCCACGGATCTACTTTCTTTTGATCTCCATGTCTCCGGCCATTGTAACGCCCACCTGAAAGTTCCTGCTATCAGTTTAAGATAGAGGGAAGTGCATCACACCTATTGAGACAAAAGGTCTATTGAAACCTAGTTTAACATACCTATGATACTGTCAACATATGGCCCTATTGTCTTCCCCCATACCCCCAGCAGGCATATGGCATTCCTACAGGAGGGGGGCTTTGAATAGAGTGAAGTGAATACTATGTATCTTGGCCTTCTCACTACTAGGATTAAATACATATATATATATATAGGGGCAAATATCTATGGGGAAACTCTTCCCCCTGTAACATATCCCCCCTGATTGTCGAGAACACGACAATACTATTTTTTTTGGGGGGGGAAGTGTTTTGTTGGAATATATTTGCCTACTCAACTCACAGTATAACCGGTAACCGTTCAGGATGGAATGAAGTATACCTCTTACCCTTAGGTACCTAGACATCACCCAGTACGATAGTCACCTGTCCTGCCCTTCACCGTAACCAAACGTCTCTATCCACAGAATACACCGCCTTCTCTCTTGATCTTCCCTGGAACGGTCTTGGAACTGTCATCATGACTGTTCTTGGATGAAAGACTTTTGAGTACCTGGCAGTCAATGCGGATCTTCAGGTGTTCGCCTATCCCAACTTTGTCTTTCACTGTGCAGACTCTGGAATGGCCTCACCCTCATTGTCTTTTGGCAAACCACATAGCACCTCTTTCTTTTCGGGGTACAATCACCGGTGGAATACCCTTCTTTTGGCATGGGCACGACTTCCCTCAGACACTTCTCCTTTAACCTTGATTGAAGGTATCATCGATGCGGTTCTCCCATGGATAGATCAGTAGGTCTTTACAAGGCAGGTCAGGATTTTGAGTGGGGGTGATGTCACAATACCTAAGTTGACTGCGGGAATGAACACCGTCTAATTCTAACAGACATTCAAGCCATCCTTTATGAACTTTACCATTGCTAGGGTTGAGGTGGCAAATACTTTAGTGAGGGTACCTGTCCCTAGGGAATCTGTTCTTTACCCCATTCACACAAAACAGGTAATCACCCCTCCCCCACCCAACACACCTAAATCAATACAAAAATACCCAATAACAAACAGTATTTACACTGCTATGGGACTTCAGGAGTGAGTAAAAATCATGTCCTGAGTACCCATAGCCCTTCATGAATCCTAAGATTCCAGGGCTTCTCAGATGCTAGGCCCTTCTGCGTCTTTCATGTAGTTCTGCCTGGTTCTCCTGTACCTAGTTGGCAAGTCTTGTTATCCTCCGGTAAATCAGGCACAGTCCAAAGTACATGGCAATGACCAGAACCAGCAGAACTCTAACTGGTTGAATGAATATACAGAAAAATTATGTTTCCTTTGGGTTGTAGTCCAACAAGTCCACCCCCCTTGGACACCTCTGAGTCTCTATTCCAAAACATAGGTGATACTCGTTATCTTGATCCTGTCATGCTCAAGCTGCAATCTCCACCTCTTGAAGACTTCTAAGGATCTCATCTACTTTATCCAATTCTAACAAGAGATGCTTGAGCTGGCTGTCAAAGTCAAAGGGAATTCTCTGGAGCCTCACAGGGGTGTCAGAGCAGATGTCCAGTCTTTTCTCTGGGGTCATTGGCATCTAGACCTATAATGAGACAAAGGGGACAATATGCTCCAAGGAGGATTTCTCCTCTTCCGGTGCAGTTAATTGCATCCTTGGTACCAACACCAATGCCCTTGACCCATGTCAGAAGGAGAGAATTGGGTTGGCCTTCATCTCACAGGACCCCTCGGAGTCCTAACACTGGTGTCTAAGCACTGGATACTGACTAACTTGGCAGAGGATAGTATCCTCTTACCTCCAACATCCCTCCATGTTGAACAGATAAGGATGACCTCCCTCATAAGTTAGGATGTCCGAGGTGAGCTGTGGATGGAGTACTGTCCATTTAATGGCAAAAATCCCAAATTAACATCACTGTACCCCTGAACTGATATCACTGGTCCTGATGGGTTAGGAGTTGGACAGATAGACCCATTATGCAAACGACCATCACCCTACATCTACCGCCTCGCAATTAGGCCACTTAAATGTACCATCTATATTGATGTTAAAGTTAATATCCCGGCCTCTGGGGTCTTCCCAATTTAAAGACCCCTATCTGCCCCAGTATTCCTCAGTCATAGAGTCTCCATCCATTCACCCACAATAGGTGTGTCCACCATGTTCCATACTAAGTCCCACCTCTAGGGATTAGTATCTAACGTAACCATCTGTGTGCCCGGTTCCCAGTGGGCAAGGTGACAAAATAGTATCCTGTCACCTCCGGTACACAGTCCTCTCTCATGAGCATGATCATGAAAGAGCATATGGATGGAAATCCCTCTACCTGAGTACACCTCAGATCCTTAGCATTGGTCCACACCTTCAAAACTGTGGCTTGATACAAGCCCTCCAGTTTCACTGGACCACTCTGATCATTCCCTAAGGCCTGACCAGAGCTGCTGCAGTTTAACTTTAACATCATTACATTGGTCTACACATAGTCCGTGGATACAGATCCTTGGACGCACCTGGATCTTTTTAGGGTGTCTTTTACAGTTATGGATCTATCATTAGAATGTGCTCATCCTAACCACCCTGGCTGATTCAGCCCCAGTGATACCTTCAGGATGCAGAATATCTTTTTCCAGGCCATCTCCCCCTGTTAACCTATGTTGTGGATACTAGACAAATCCCATGACCTAACTCATGTCCTGACTCTCTAGTCAACCACAACACAAAGTCACAGATCACACTTAACACACAAACCAGGGAGACGGCCTACATGGTACAAACAACGACTAACAACCACTAACATTAAACAAACAAATACAGGAACACACGACAAAGACGTACAGGGAACAGGCTACACAACAAATTGTATAGCTGTTCTAGACATACCCCTGTCTGAACACTCTTTCTTTCCTAGTAGCAGTTGGCCATTCTGACCCCTCAACAACTGATGGGGTGTCTGTGGCTGGAAGGGAGACCTTGTTTGGCCAACTGCACTAGGTCTTACTGTACAACCTGCTGTTGCATACCTATTCCCACCTCTGGTATCACTGGACTCATTGCAATTATCTGCACAGTTGCAATTCCTTGCAATGTGGCCCGTTTTACCACACTTAAAACATGCTCTTGATCTCCATAGCCGAGCACTGAGAGATTTGCAGTATTTCGCTATATGCCCTAAACCAGTGCATGCAAAACATCTAATGCTTTCCATGTTTGGTTTAGGGCTGTCCCCATTGCAAAAGTGCTCCTGCCCAAATCTCCTGAACTGCTCCATGGCCAGGGATGCACTTTTAACAATTCTCTTACTACATTTATGCAGGACTCTGGAGATGCTACTCCTGGTCTTTGGAATAGGATCAGACTTTTGGAAATCTGACCTATTCCTGTCTAACCTCCCCCCTTGTTGCCCTGCACAGGGCAACATTTCAGGAGATTCTGGCCTTGTCTCTACCGAAAAAGAATAGGTCGGCACCACTTTGGCAAAGTAGTTTATGATGTTTTGCAAACTAGATATCAGATGAGATCTAGCAGCAACATCATCATTCAACTTTGCCACCACAGCATCAGTAGATGCTGCCTGTTCCTTAAAGTTCTTGATCTCAGTATATGACTGAGTCAAGTCGGCTTCCACTTCTGCAATATGCTTCTGAAGGCCCATTATCTGTTCCTCTGGCATGCATATCTGCTTTTCCTTATCCACCCGACATTGTACATTGTCTGCCAGTTCTGCCTGTAAGTCATGGACACGTTGTCCATTAACAGCACAGCACTGACAGTGACTCTCAGTGGCCTGAGACACCAATGTACAATGCTCTGGCTTCCCCAGCGTTTCCTCATACACGGACACTCGTTTCGCCAGCATGTGGAGTCACCTGGATGATTTGTTCATTATTGTCCGCTTGTTAATGCACATCTTGTCAAAACTACAAGCCTGTGCTAACAACATGGACCACAGCATTTCTGCTGACTGGTATGTTGTGGGAAGTATGGGCTTAAAAGAGCTATTCTTACTTAGGTGCTGTATTGTGGAAAAGTCCATACTCACTTGATTGGTGGCCATCTATTCCTCAGTCCCTTCTGTGCTGCTTGGAGAAAGTCCAATTTCCGGAACGCTTTTTCCCGACCAGCGGACTGCTCAGATCCACCCAAACTGCAAGTGATGACTTTCCTCACTCGTTTAGTAGCCAAATGTTCCTCCGTCCCTTCTGTGCTGCTTGGAAAAAGTCCTTGTCTCCGGATCACTTTTTCCCGTCCAGCTGGACTTAACCGAACGTTTATCGCTACTTAAACGATATCCTGCGACGACTTTCCTCGCCGTTATCCACGTATGTGCAAAGGAATTGTTAGAAACGTTAGGAAACTGATAATAAACAAAGAATCCTATTTCTGAATTGATTCTGCCTTAAGCCCCACCTACAATTGCGTTACCCGTCCGAGCTTCAAGGTCTCAGCGTACAGTATAGCACAACACCGCTACCTGTCCACGCTTTCCTGCCTATCTTAGCTCACGGTATAACACAAGCCAAGCTGTGGCGGCAAAACGCAAAACCAATCACAGAAGATTAGGTTCTGTCGCAGATTTTGTTCCGTGCAATGCCCAAGTAACTGTGTCAATCTTCCTGAACCGTCACAGCTGTGAACGCACAGAATAACACGACACTGACCCGTGTACCAATGTTATCTGTCCACGCTCCCGCAGCCTGATCAGCTCACCGAGGATAACCCCAGATTACCGCAAAGCAAAACACGTATACAAAATCGCAACCGTCCCTGGCTCGCCAATGAAGAAGGAGATATGAACATTAATATATCAATATTTCTATTAAATATTAAGAATTAATATTCATAACTAATATTAATATTCTAACGTGAATATTAATATTTTCTATTAATAACGCCCGTACCAATATTCACTCACGTGGCTATCAGTACGGTATTATTAATATGGTTACCTCCTATAATGTTCCATTAAGGTACAATATTGATAACAGCGTCAGATCAGACTTCAACCATCAATATTATAATACAACACAGTCTCAACACACTCACGCTAGACTGTATTGTATTAATCTGTACCTTAACTGTAACGTTTCCCTGTTCCTTTACAACGTACTATTACAATTATATTATTACTGTGCTTGTATAACAGAAATGAAACAGTGTTAATAAAACAAGTTATTTATTATACACTATGCTAAAGTTACACAAATCACACAATAAAACAATAATATAATAAACACCAACACCTACTTATTTTTCCCACCCACACTCACATACACACACCAATATACTTTTACCCTCCCAACTATCGCTAACTTTCCCTAATCATGGAATGGAAGATTGGGGATGTAGTGCAGGGGTCAGGATGCAGGGTAAGTATAGAGGCAGAAGGGAATTAGGGGTATAGGATTGGTAGGAGAGAGAGAGAGAGAGAGAGAGGGGTTAGGGGCTCTTGGGATACTTAGACCAATCCTTGCTGGAACTCTGTCATGGCGACCTTTCCCCCATCTTCCTTCAGGTGACTCATTCAGGAGACTGCCTTCTCTGGCCCCCAAAGTTGGCTATATTGTATATCTAAGCCCCCTCCCCCTTCAGGTGAAAGCAGTGAGGTGTAGTGATACTAGCCTAACACCCCCTACAGGGAACCTTCTGCTGTTAGGCCACGGATCTACTTTCTTTTGATCTCCATGTCTCCGGCCATTGTAACGCCCGCCTGAAAGTTCCTGCTATCAGTTTAAGATAGAGGGAAGTGCATCACACCTATTGAGACAAAAGGTCTATTGAACCCTAGTTTAACATACCTATGATACTGTCAACATATGGCCCTATTGTCTTCCCCCATACCCCAGCAGGCATATGGCATTCCTACAGGAGGGGGGCTTTGAATAGAATGAAGTGAATACTATGTATCTTGGCCTTCTCACTACTAGGATTAAATACATATATATATATATAGGGGCAAATATCTATGGGGAAACTCTTCCCCCTGTAACACCAAGCAACGGAGGAGAAATCACTGTTCAAATCAAGTCAGGAATAATCACAAGTAAAACCTGTTTTTACTTTCATTTTCAGCTGCATTCACAGCATCCCGATTTCTATCAGTGATATCTTTCTCTGTCCTGAACATATTGCTGTCATTTGTCTGGTATTGTCTGAAAGCTTGGAATGTCTGCTTTCAAACAAGATCAGTTGCATGCTTCTACCATTCAGGAGATAGCAGCATCGAAAGCACCCTTCCCCCCTCCAGTTAGCTACTTTTCCCACTGCTGGAGTTCCACTCTGGCAAAACAGTTAGGGGGTTAAAGGGGTTCTCCGGGAATTATTTAAAATGGTTGCAAGCAGCCTGTCTTAGATTCTGAGCAGGACTAGTTGCCGCCACTTGCTGAGCTCCTTAGGGGGGTTTGAGTGGGTTGGGCCTCACTACACTGCTCCACAATAGATGTTAATGATGCGGTCCTGCCTACAATATGTCATTATGGCTGAGCAGCCTGACAGGAACACTCACCAATGTGTAATATATTCCAGAACGTGGTGTGTAGTGAGGCCTCACCCCTTAGGCAGCTCTGCAAGGGAGGCAACCAGTCGAAAAAATAAGATGGAAAAGCGTAGAATACTGCACATTTCCAATAACAATGTATTTGTTAATTATCAAGTATCTTTTTCCCCATAGGACCTGCTGATGTACTTATTACAGTTAGTACAAGCTCTGAAATATGAAAACTTTGATGATATAAAGAGTGGACTAGAGCCAACAAAGAAGGACAGTCAGGGCTCCATGCTGGACAGCATGCTGACCTCTGGAGTGAACCCTGGAGACATCGACAGGTACTTAGTCAGTCAGTCAGTCATAGATATTGTCTTGGAGACCAATATAGAAGCTTGTGATTAAAGGAACACTATGTGCAAATCTAATACACTGTGTTATTATGTCTAGTGCAGGACCTGACGGGGCAGAGCATGACACAGGGACTTCCACAACACTGCAGAGATTCTTTGTGTCATGTACCGTCCCCTCAAACATGCACTGAGCTGCCATTGTGTTCCTTAGTTTTTTACTTTACTTATTATATGTGGACTGTGTGAAGGTGCTCTATGTGCAGGGACCATACTTTGGGGGTTACTGTCTCTCCTTGGGGAGAGAGCACCTTAATCGCCATGACTTATAGGCCATACGTGCTCCTCTGGAATTGTGGGAAGAAAGGGATGCAAATGAGCTCTTAACAAACTCCGCCTCTAAAGCCACCAGATGTAAGGCAGCTATCCTATAAGTCTATGTTTGACCCTTTAAATAAGCCTTGAGACAGAACTCGGATTTTAAATAAGCCAGCACCTCATCTGCAGACCTCTGTTTCAGGGTGATTGCCCCTCATCAGTGCAGAGCAGAGAGTACTGGCTTAACTGGGTGAGAGGCCTAAGTCAGGATTTGGGACCATACTTCTGATATTAAAAATTGTTTAACCTACTGTATCTTTCAGTTCACAGATCTTGTCCAGCACGCACCCACAGTCATCATCTCCAGCACCTTCTTCAAAGGTCAAAGATGGTGGGGAAGCAGAAAATCTTGAGGTAATTTATAGATGGATTATATAGCTTTTAATTTATACTATAACACCGGTTGTCTCACTTCAGCAAATGACATTTATCATGTAGAGAAAGTTAATACAAAGCACTTACTAATGTATTGTGATTGTCTATATTGCTTCCTTTGCTGGCTGGATTGATTTTTCCATCACATTATACACTACTCGTTTCCAGGGGTTACGAACACTTTGCAATCCAGCACACTATAAGAAAAGGCCTTGTCCTCCTTTTTCATATAGCAAGCACGACCACTGCTGCTGGATTGCGGGGTGGTCGTAACCCCTGGAAACGAGCAACTTATCCCAAAATCACAGAAAGCCAATATTTTTAGAAAACCATAATGAATTCAATATATTGATAACACCGCATAACCAGTATTTACTGGGAGCTGTGAAATGATGACAATTACCACAAAAATAATCTAGTCAAGTACCACCAGCCTCAAAAAAGTCACAAACACATCTATTTTTTTTCACAGGCACGGGAACAAGTTGCCTATTTTTATGGACTGTCCAGAAATTAGACAGTGACATGACCATGCTCCTAATGTTTTATCTCCGGCTTGTGTGAATGTATTTTGAACATGTGGTTATCTCCCCTTCTCCCTCCCTGATGTACTGGACATCACAGGCCACATGCTTCTTAACTCCACTGTTCCCTGGCTCTCTGCCCCCTCTCTGTCTCAAGAAGGATCATGTTTCATATGCTGGCAAGAGAATGTAAAAGGATAGCAAAACAGACAGCACTACTTTTCAAATAGTCATAAACGCAATGTTTGTGAAAGAGGAATCATGAGAACTGTAGTCCTTTGCATTGGGAATCCCACTCACAACAAGCCCTAGCAGCAACAAAACAAAGGTGCAGCACAGAGCTGGCCAAGCCACTGACAAATAACTACTTCTGAGCTATCATCATCTGGTGAACATTCAGACAACTATAGATGCTTTTCTGTACCCTTTAAATTCCCTTCCCTCCTTTTCTGTTGTAACAGCCTCGTGTCTTCTGGGGGAAAAATTTCCACTAGATTTTAGAATCTGGCCGCCAGGATTTGTGTTTACTCAGCCAGAATATCACTATTAAGGTCTATCGCTGATGTTAGGTGATAAAGTCTGGTTTTCATTCATTGTTCCAAGTCATCCCAAACCTTCTGGATTAAGTGGAGGTCAACACTGTGAGGTGCAGTTTTTCCACATTAAAGGGGTTGTCCGAGTTATTTTTTTGTTCTTTATATGTTTCTAACTTGTCAGGTATAACAACTTTCCCATATACTTTGTGTTTCCAAAGCTGCTGGTTTCTCAGAGTTGACTGAGGGTCACATGACCTGTGATGTCACCTTATCTCTCTGCTCTGTGATGTTTCGTTCACAAGCCTCAGTTCAGATAAGAGTCTGTACACGAGACGTCACTGGCCACGCCCCCTTTCTTTGCCGGGCTCCTGCTATCTGCTGTCTCCCTGGTTTCCTTCAGATAAAACATTAACCCCTTCAGCCAGAACACACTGAGGGCTCAAGGCTTTAGAACAAACAGTAGCTGCAGCAGTGAGAGGAGACAAATGCTGGGCAAGGAGCTATAGAGGAATTGTATTGTACAAGAACAGGTAGGGAGAATTTCCTGTGTGTATCAGCAGTGTCATTGTACAGCTGGGACTTGTAGTCCTACACATACAACATGCTGCTGAGTATTCCAGCAGGCAGACATGTCATTCAGCACTTGTATTCATTCCCTTTGCAGAGAGGGGGGGAGAAGGGGGAGGGGCTGAGATTGTTGTTATTGCATGTAAACAAAGACCAGAAGAGAACCAGGGAAATGAGGAAATATGGATTTTTTTTGCCTAAAACTTGCTTAACTTAGTTATATATTGCTGCCCATCAGATTTACAGTGCTATATTTTTTTTTTCATAACTCGGACAACCCCTTTAAAGGGGTATTCCCATCTCAGCCATTCATGGATCTGGTTGTCAGAGGTGTCCAGGGCCATGGAAACAGTAATCTGTGCTACGCTGTCTCCGCTACTTCTATTCTTTTCTATGGGAGTTATGGGAACCGAGTAGCACAGCCTCTCCGGCTGTTTCTGTAACCCCAGCTACCTCTGGTTGCCACATTCAACAGGTATTCCAAGCTCAGCCATGAATTTTAGAACATCATAATTCTCTAGTATGACATTATATAGAGAATATACAACATTATGCTTGACAGTATGTATATTTTACAAAAGGGCTCGGTTGAATGAAAAAAAACAACTAATCAAGAGTGTTCATGTATTTGTGGCCATATCTTCTCATTTTCACAACAACAATCTACTCACCTGTATCTTTTCCTTCCAGCAAGATCTCTGCACCTTCCTCATCTCCAGAGCCTGCAAGAACTCCACCTTGGCCAACTACTTGTACTGGTGTGTACACACTGACTGACTGCTTAGACTGGCCATGCCAACTAGGAGGGGGAATGTATTAAGGCTACTTTCACACTAGCATTTTTGCTGGATCCGGCAGGTTTCAGCAAAAACGCTTACGTTACTGATAATACAACCAACTGCATCCGTTATAAACGAATCCAGTTGTATTATTATAACCCCTTCTACCCTGGGCCTGTTTTCACATTCCTGACCAGGCCATTTTTTGCAAATCTGACGTGTCACTTTATGTGGTAATAACTTTGGAACGCTTTTACTTATCCAGGCCATTCTGAGATTGTTTTCTCGTCACATATTGTGCTTCACGACAGTAGTAAATTTGTGGCAAAATATTTCATTTTTATTTATAAAAAAAATACCAGATTTACAAAAAATTTGGAAAAATTAGCAAATTTCCAAATTTCAATTTCTCTACTTTCAAAATACATATTAATACCTCCAAAAATAGTTATTATTTTACATTCCCCATATGTCTACTTTATGTTGGCATCATTTTATAAATGTCATTTTACTTTTTTAGGACGTTAGAAGGCTTATACGTTTAGAGGGCATCCGGCTGCTATCTATGCCATCACGCGCTGCTATGACGGGGACCCGATGGACACCCCTTCCCACCGCCTGCATCACATGTGCCGCGGTCAGCGCTGACCGCGGCACATAAAGGGTTAATACACCCGCATCGTTGTTTTCACCGATGCGGGCTTACGCAGCAGGGGTCCGGCTACTGGGAACAGCCGGCCCCCCGCAGCTTATCGGGCGGGCGCAGCTCCTGCACCCGCCCGATCAGCGCGCCATAGCAGTACGGCACTGGTCAGGAAGGGGTTAACATAGCCAATACGGATCCATCATTAAAGGGGTTCTCCGAGTTATATATATTGATGACCTATCCTCACCACTACCCCTGTGTCGGCCAGCATGTAAACAGTGAAGAGGAGGCAGCGCTGATATGGCGCGCGCCTCCTCTTCAAACAGCTGATCGGCGGGGCACCCCTGCCTGGCATATAACAATGATACATGTTCCCCTGGATATGTGTCCACCTAACCTGCTGATTTTGGGGGAAGTCCAGACAAGTGATTTCCATTGACCTCAGATGTTAGCGGATAGATAGGACACCAGATTTCGACATGCCCGATCCTATTGTTCTCAGGAGATGAGTCACCAACAGAGGTGTCTGGCCGTGGCTTGCTCCGCCATTCCTAATGAGAACATACATGGCCAAGTGCAGGGTGCATGTGTTTGGGGGAGTAAGGAGGAAAGATATGTCATTGTAGGTGTAATGTGTTTTCTCTTGCAGGTATGTTATTGTGGAATGTGAAGACCAGGACACTCAGATGAGAGATCCTAAGACCCATGAGATGTACCTTAACGTCATGAGACGCTTCAGTCAGGCGCTTTTAAAGGTAACTCATCGAAGTGGCCCACTATTGCCAATATCTCGCTCATAAAGTCTACCGTGCCCACTTTCCTGCCACTTACCATTACCTGAATGGCTGTCTCAGGTTCTTCAGATAGCTATTACTTTTCTCCGGTCACGTTTTGGGGGATATTTGATCTAATTGAAGAGACTCAGGACTATATGGAGGTCTATTTTCAGGCTGTGCTCCATGGGAAATAAAGTATGCAGATTAGCTCCTATCAGGCAAACCCACCTGTAGACTGCTGATTTGGGCTTCCTGACTCTCCTGGCTGGATAAGACACCTTAGACGCCGCTCAGAAGGTACTGCCTCTCATTGAAGAAACTCTGCAGTGTATGGGGACTTATTTTCAAGCAATGCCCCATGGGAAAAAGCATACAAATTAGCTTATCTTAACCAGACCAGGGACGTATCTGTAATCAGCAGGTTTACCGTCCTAATTAGTACTGAGGAGGGTATGCTGTGCTGTGTCCAACAAATGCAGGCTTGTCTATGGGTTTGTCAGGACCCGCATTCCTAGAAACCAGTCAGCCCAAGTGGTGCAATATTGAGAGCATGGAAGGATGCGGATGCTTTTTAGATATTGAACCAAACCCTTCTCTTTCTTTTTATTAGAACTAGGCATGTATACCTGGGTTAGTCTGTCAATAATTGTCAAAAGATCTGTAATTACCTTATAATAACAGCTTTCATTAATGTCTCCTGTCCCTTTCCACTGGTCCCTTAAAAGACCATTGCTATGTCTTTTCTGTCTCTAACTCAGTGTAAACAGAAGACACAGTGGCGGTCCTCCACACTGCATGCCTGCATTAGGCTTCAGAGTGAGGAGGCGTGTCTCTCAGTAATCCAATCTGATTGGCTGGCAGGAAGCTGCTGGCTACAGCAAGTGTGTATGTGAGGTGAGGGAAGGCAGTTTTGGCCTCAGAGAACTGGCAGAGGAGCCATCTTGAGAAGATCCTCATATTGTAGGGGTTAAAACAGCCATAACTAAGGGAGAAACTCAAGGAAAACAGTGGTGTATGAAGAAACTAAAGATTGATTTATGCAGAATGCTGCAGCAGCAGTAACATATGCTAAATTGATCTTTTTTATGAAAACACTTTAATATAATAAATAGCATCTGGCATTTTCTGGTGCATCTTCTTGGGGCTTTTCTTATGCAGCTAGCCCCTCATGCTGCCAAATTGTACTCTACATCTGGTAAGTACTATAAGACTTGGATCTTTGACCTCACTGGTCCCTACATACCTTTCCTTCCTGAGATAATGACACCCCTATTCTCCCCATCTTCTAGTTCTGCACCTTTCCATTCATCCTACAAGCTCATATGACTTATGTCAGCAGTAGGTTTGTCTTCCTTACATCAGCCACTCAGTCTAGCTCTGCACGCATCCCACCCCAGGACTTACATAGGACACTACTGCCGACTGGATGGGGTGTGTCCACCTTAAAAAGTGATGGCATATCAGTGGGATCCCCATCGATGCTATGAATGAAGGAAGATGTTGCAGCACTGATTCCTCATGAGGGCCTCTCCACTTGTTTTCCTGCATGGCAGTGCTCCATAGTACCAGGCAGGGCAGGGACTAGAAACTGAACCATTCACTTGAATGAGTGGCCAGGGCACCTCTGTACAGAGAAAACTGTGAAGGGGGTGCAGAACTGCATCAGCACTCCATTCTTGGGAGTGCTGGGGGTCCCAGAGGTTGTATACCCCTTTAATTCACTATGCCATTAAATTCTGATCGGTGGGGGGTCAACCTATGGGACCCTAGACAAGCTGGAGTATGAAAGGGCAGATGTCTCTTTTCCACATTTCCTTTGAAGCAGCGCTCACAGCCAAACACTTTGTGAGAAACTGGAACGCTGCCCCTTTCAAGTGAATGGAACGTGCACGGCTGGTATCCTTGAGGGTCACTGTGCAGAAAAAAAGCCAGGGATGGAGCCGAGCACTGCAGCTAAAAATAAGTGAGGGGCAGGTGGTATTCGGACTTTCATCAATTATTGAGCATTGGGTTATCGTTGCGATACGCCATCACATACTGTATTTAAAAATGTGTTTTAAAGGGGCTGTCCATAACGAGGGTCTGATCTCTGTGGGCCAAGATTGAAGGGTCTCCAGTCAGTCTGAGAGTTGGCTGCTGTAAATGAATGGAGCGTTGGAAGCAGCCTGTTCTTCCATCCATTGCTATGGAGAAGTGTGGACAACCCACCGACCGGCAAGGAGGACCTGGCGCCTCTCGTTCTTCTGTCTTGACCTAAATGAGGCTACCAAATGTGTGCATTAGAGGGGTATTCAGTTATAATAAGTTATCCCCTATCCACAGGTAGGTAATCTTCTTACCAGTGTGTATTTGTGAGTTATAACCTCCCTTCTGATCCTCAGCTGGGTCATGTGACCAACACCCTGACTCTCCAAATAACACAGCATCTTATGTGTGAACAGGAAGCCAGTCTCTCAATGTATTTCTATGGGAGCCTCAATATCGGTGTCCTTTCTGTCCTGTGTCAGTTGGAGATCAGAGTGCTGGTCACATGACACAGCTGACGATCAGAAGGGAGGTTATACCTCACAAATACAGTCATCTACAGTTTACATCAGGTACCTAATCATGTTTCTAACAGGTGAGGGAATACCAATGTTTCTGGGAGTGCTTCTTTAAATTACAAGTTGATTAATAAGCCGTTACTTGCTCTTTGTATAGTCACATCCAGTATCAACTTATTAATCCGCTTGTAATTTAAAGAAGCACTCCCATAAACATTGGTATTCCCTCACCTGTTAGAAACATGATTAGGTACCTGATGTAAACTGTAGTGAAGGTAATCTTCTTACTGTTTACTGTATTTGTGAGTTACAACCTCCCTTCTGATCCTCGTCTGTGTCACGTGATCAGAACACTGACTCTTCAAATAACACAGCATATTATGAGTGGACAGGAAGCCGATTTGGCTATGTATTCCTATGGGAGCCTCAATATCGGTGTCCTACCTGTCCTGTGTCAGTTGGAGATCAGAGTGCTGGTCACATGACACGGCTGAGGATCAGAAGAGAGGTTATAACTCACAAACACAATCACCAGTAAGAAGATTACCTTCTCTACAGTTTACATCATGTACCTAATCATGTGTCTAACAGGTCAGGGAATAACAATGTTTGTGGAGTGCTTCTTTAAATTACAAGCGGATTAATAAGCTGTCAGTTGCTCTTTGTATAGTCACATCCAGCACCGAGGGGAGCCTGGGCTGTGTTTTCATACAAGCAGATGAGACCTGCAGGAGAAAGCGAAACACGTTCATTTGTATGTTTTTCTTCCCCTTCCCTGCTGTAGGGCGATAAGTCTGTCAGAGTGATGCGCTCGCTGCTGGCGACACAGCAAACCTTTGTAGATAGACTGGTTCATCTCATGAAAGCAGTGCAGCGTGAAAGTGGCAACCGCAAAAAAAAGGTACGTGCCAGCTCTGCTCCTCACCCCCCAGTGCTCCCAGCATCAGTCTCCTCTGCTGTCTGTGCGGTGTGTTACATCTGCCAATTGTTCCCAGCATTGTCACTTCTGTGTAATACGAGGGCTGAACAGGTCGCAGCATCCTGTATACAGATGTAGTAGAGTTCAATCTGTCCTTGAAATGTGGATTCAGGTTCTGTGAATCTCTGGGACAGTGCTGGAGGTTTATCTACAGATAGCTAGATATTATTAGCCAATGTATGTAATTACCTAATTTAATATCTAGATACATTAATAGATAGATAAATGATAGATAGAGAGATAGATATTGATAGACAGATGATATTAGATAGATAGATATGAGATAGATAGATAGATAGATATTGATAGATAGATATTAGATAGATACATAGTAGATTAGATACTGTAGATAGATAGATAGATAGATAGATAATTTGGTTGATAGATAGTAGATAAATACATATATATATATATTAATTAGTAGATAGATACATAGTAAATAGTAGATAAATATTAGATAGATAAATGATAGATAGAGAGATAGATAATTTGGTTGATAGATAGTAGATAAATACATATATATATATTAATTAGTAGATAGATACATAGTAAATAGTAGATAAATATTAGATAGATATTGATAGATAGATGATATTAGATAGATATGAGATAGATAGATAGATAGATAGATAGATAGATAGATAGATAGATATTAGACAGATAGATATTAGATAGATAGATAAATTATAGATGGAGAGATAGATATTAGATAGATAGATATTAGATAGATAGATAGATAGATAGATATGAGATAGATAGATACATAGATATGAGATAGATAGATAGATATGAGATAGATAGATATATAGATAGATAGATAGATAGATAGATATGAGATAGATAGATACATAGATATGAGATAGATAGATAGATATGAGATAGATAGATACATAGATAGATAGATAGATATGAGATAGATAGATACATAGATAGATAGATAGATATGAGATAGATAGATACATAGATATGAGATAGATAGATAGATAGATATTAGATAGATAGATATTAGATAAATAGATAGATAAATACATAGTTATGAGATAGATACATAGATAGATAAATAGATAGATATGAGATGAAACATCAGGGGTAGTTCAGTAACCTGATGTGCACTAGTTCCCATGGAAACACTCCCCTGGGTCCCACTCATTTCAGGACCTGTATATTACTGAACCAGATCTGGCTGTAATAAATGATCATTAATGATGGAATGAGATTAGAAGAAGAATACCGGTATAGCAGGCGCTCCCAGGTAAGCACTTACAGTAGGAACATTAGGGCATCGGGGCGTCCCCCAAAGTAATAACCACAGTGGTAATTTTTTCAATCCTGTAATCTATTACTAATGATCTATTACTAAAGCTCCACCAACCCGCCCGTCATCTCTATGCTTGTGTTCATGGTGTTCCAGAACGAGCGGCTCCAGGCTTTACTGGGAGATAATGAGAAGATGAACCTCTCAGAGATTGAGCCCATTCCTCTTCCACTAGAACCTCAGGTGAAGATCCGAGGGATCATCCCAGAGAAAGCCACTCTGTTCAAGGTAAGTACCACATCTCATAACCTACTTCTGGCTCCAGTGAAGAAGCAGATTTGGCCGGGGTGCGGGGTGTTGTCCCTCCTTCTATTTTTGATATTGATGTCCTCTTCTGAGGATAGGCCTTTAATATTTTTCCATTTAAGCTTCACGGCCATGCAGCTTTCATAGTTCCCTCACTCATGTCCTTGGCAGGCCTGCTCTTCGCTGTATCCCACAGGCCCAGCCCCCGACAGGTTAACCTGTGCCTATTGTGAATTCTAGGGAGTTTAGAACAGGCACAAGCCATAGGGCCCACAGTGCTCAGTCTTCTATGCAGGGCTCAAGCCTAGCACCACCCTGCCGCCACACTGCCGCTGCTGGAAGAGGGAAACACAACTGCAGTGCAGCAAGAAGGAGGTGGCGGTGCGATGTTGGAGTCCTGCACAGAACGTCCTCTTGTCCTGACTACTTTACTGGGCACTGGGTCACAACATGGCCTTTACCTGCAGGTGACATGTACTACATGATCTGTACTAAGAGAGTTATCACTGTGTTATTGTGGTGTTACATAGGACTGCAGGTGACATCTACTATAGTATCTGTACTCAGAGAGTTATCACTGTGTTATCTGTGGTGTTACATAGGACTGCAGGTAATACTACTACATTATCTGTACTCAGAGAGTTATCACTGTGTTATCTGTGGTGTTACATAGGACTGCAGGTGACATCTACTACATTATCTGTACTCAGAGGAGTATCAACTGTGTTATCTGTGTGTTACATAGGACTGCCAGGTACATCATTATCTGTACTCAGAGAGTTATCACTGTGTTATTTGTGGTGTTACATAGGACTGCAGTGACATCTACATGACCTGTACTAAGAGAGTTTATCACTGGTTTATTGTGTGTTACATAGGACTGCAGATAACATCTACTACATTATCTGTACTCAGAGAGTTATCACTGTGTTATCTATGGTGTTACATAGGACTGCAGATAACATGTACTACATGATCTGTACTCGGAGAGTTATCACTGTGTTATCTGTGGTGTTACATAGGCCTGCAGGTAACATCTACTACATTATCTGTACTCAGAGAGTTATCACTGTATTATTTATGGTGTTACATAGGACTGCATGTAACATCTACTGCATTTTATATATATATATCTAGAGAGTTATCACTGTATTATTTATGGTGTTGCATAGGACTGCAGGTGACATCTACTACATTATCTTTACTGTGTTGTCTTCAGTGTTACATAGGACTGCATGTAAGACTTTTATGGCATGTCCACAAGAGTCCGATAGATGCAGGTCCCACCACGGGTCCCATTCTCCTATAAAAGTAAATGGAGAAATCCACGCATGTGGAGCCACCTCTCCATACCCTTCAGTAGGCAAGTTAAGCTCTGTTCTCAATGTAGAATCTTCATCCATCAGACTTTTGTATATCCATAGAAACGTCAGAGAGCGGAGTAACCCTTTAAGTGATGGTCACATGGTATTGCAGGTTTAACCTGTGGTTGCTGCATTGGGACGCAGCTTTATTAACTGCGCAGCAACTGCAAAGGCTTAGAGGGAACATGGGCCATCAGGATCAAAAAGGGGTTGTTTGAAGCGCTGGCGTGAACCAAGGCTTAGCTATTTTTTACTAATTTTTCTTGTGCCTATCATTGGGGGACACAGCACCAGTGGGATATAGGCAGCTGCCACTAGGAGGCGACACTAGACCATCAAAGAAGTAGCCCCGCCTGGTAGCCTATATCCCTCCCACGGACACCAGGCTAGCTCAGTTTTTTAGTCTAGTGTCCGTAGGAGGTAGACACTGGTGCTTTGCACCTCTATTTTTTATTTTAGTTTTATTTCTTTCTTTTCTCTTTTAGGTTATCAGGGGGGCCGTCGGCGTGGGAAGCCACATCAGACGTAGACCCCCCTGAGGGTGCCTGGAGAATGTTTTCGCATTCTCCCTGCGCAGGTCACCCGTCCCCCATTGTAGCTGCCCCTGCAGCTGGGATGCCAGTGCCCCACTTCGGTGCGAGGTCACTGAGGGGGTGACCCTGCGCGCACCTGAAGCCGTCGGAAAGGTGAGTAGGGACCTTACACACCCAACCCCCCCCCCACCCCCCTCCCACCTGTTATGCCGCACCCCTCTGGGGATGTTTTCTGTTAGGTTCAGCAGGCTTTTCCGGGGGATATCCGTTCCTGGACCTGGGTAGGTGACCGGGGAGGAGCGCCCTGGTGGGATCAGTGTGGTCACAGCACTCACTATCTACCACCCGTTCTGTCACCAGAGCCTGCCGTCGCTGGCTGTCGGCAGACGCCGGGTGCCTCCTGCCTTCCTCCTCGCGGCCTCCGGCTTTCCGGGGCCCTTCCGGCTCCTTCTTGGCAGGTGTACGGCTTCCCGTCCGGTGCGCGCCGCACCAGCACTTCCGGCCGGGCGGCGCTCTAATTAGGCCACGGCTTCCAGGCATCTAGGCCGCATGTGGCGGGGGCCCTCCCAGTGACGTCACGCTGGGCAGTGCGCCCGCCCGCTGTTCTGCCGGCCCCTCCTGTTCGGCCCGGCGGCGTTCGATTTCATTGGCCTTCTGATCGATCCCCCCTCCTTGCAGTGGGGTGGTCCATCCGGCTTCAGAGGCTTATTAGTGCCGGGTCTGGCCTCTGCTTCCAGTGGCCTTTCAGGGTCTGCCACAGCACCAGTGGGTTTTTTTTGCAGTACCGTGGTGGTCTGCTGCTCCAGGGGTCCGTAGGCACCCAGTGGTGATATTCCTCTCTCCCCAGCTATTGCCGGTCCGCTGAGCCCTTCAACATGTCGGGGTCCCCTGGACGACCCCTCAAGGCAACATGCTCCGGCGGCTGTGGCGACGCACTTTGCGTGCGCTCGCTGTTTGCCAAAAATTCCCCAGCGGTCAGTCTGGCTCCCTATGTGTGGCCTTGCCTTACTGTTGGTACCCTCCCACTGAGGCTCCCGCTCCCTCTGGCTTGGGTTGCGGCCTGCGCCCGAGTGGGCCAGGTCCCTGACCCAGGCGATTGGGTGACCTCTCTAAGCTTGTCTCAGGTCATGATCCACGCCATTGACCGGTTGCCGTCCCAGGCGCCCCCCTCTGTGACCCCTCCTCAGGTGTCGCCTGACTCCCTTCTAGGGGACGGTCCTCCAAGAGGCGTAGACGTCCCCTTCTCGGTCACCCTCCAGCGTGTTCCTCTGACCCTTCCCCGGAAATGTCCACTGCGGCGGTTCTCAGTCAGCACCTCTCTGACGCTCGGGGGACTCCTGTGACTCTGCTCAGAGTCTGACAGGGAGGACCATCTTGGCCTCTGCGGTGCAAGCCTTGGGTCCGGTGCAGTACGGGACACACTCCATATCGGACGAATCTCTCCTCTGGCGGCAGAGGTGAAGTTTCGTTTAGTCGCCATAGGCGGCAACCGCTGGGTATTCCCTAGTCATAAGGACTTTAGAGATCTCCTGGACAAGGGAATGAAGCACCCCGACCGGGCGCATTCCATCCTCTAAACGGACAGAGGTCTCTTTCCGTTTGCTGCGGATTTAGTCTCCGCCTGGACAGTTCCACTCTACTGTTGGACCCCCTCTGAGTCTCCCGGCTGTCTAAAATCCACCACCCTCCCGGTTAGGCGGACGGGCGTCTCTACGGGATCCTGTGGACAACGAGGATGGACACGTTCTCCAAATCCGTCTTTATTGCTGCGGGTTCTGCCCTTCGCCCCTACTTTTGCGGCGGTCTTGGGTCAGTAAGGGCCTGCTCCGCTTGGGCCAAGCAGGCTGGTCCATGACATCTCTCGGAGGCCCCTCGCGGAGGATCTCCTTCCCCTAGCCTCACAGATTCTTCAGGCCTCTAAGTATCTGGTGTGATGCTTCCCAGGAAGCGGCTCGTCTGTCGGCTCGGGCTGTGGCCAACTCCGTGGCCATTCGTGCGCTCTCTTTGGCTGAAAGCGTGGTCGGCTACCCGCCTCCAAGAAGGCTCCTTACGGGTCTTCCTTTTCAGGAGCAGGCTTTTTGGGGAGGCGGTTGGACAGGATTATCTCTGACGCACTGGTGGCAAGAGCTCCTTGGTGCCGCAAAGGCCGCCCGGGCGGCTCCCAGCCTCCGAGGGCGTTCTAGTCGCTTTCGCTCCTTCCAAGCCCCTGTCCGTCAGCATCCTCAAGGGGTGCTCCCTCAGCCTCCTCTTCCAGGAAGCCCGCCTTTAAGCCGCCGGCCGTCCTGGCAGCCGCTCCGCCCTTCCAAGGGCCCTGCCCCCAAGCCTTCTTCCTGATGGCTTTCCCCCACTCGGGTCTTCCCCCGAGTGGGGGGTCGTCTGCTCTCCTTCAAGGAGGTATGGCTCGCCCACGTCACCGGACGCGGGGGTACGGGAGGTGGGTGTCTTCCCGGGATACAGAATCGAGGTTTGCGTCCTTTCCGCCTCCTCGGTTTTTCCTGTCTCGGATCCCCCACTCTTCTGCAGGCTTTTGGCGCTTTCCCGCGCTGTTCATCAACCTCCTTGCTCAGGGGGTCGTAGTCCCAGTTCCCCCCTCCGCAGCGGTTTCAGGGTTTCTACTCGAACCTGTTCACCATTCCCAAGAAGGACGGCTCTGTTCGGACCCATCCTGGATTCTGAGGCACCTCAACCGCTATGTCCGCCTCCGCCACTTCCGCATGGAATCTCTGCGGTCGGTGGTCGCGTCCCTGGACCAGGGCGAGTTTCTCGCTTCCATAGATATACGCGACGCATATCTCATGTGCAATCGCGCTAATCATCAGCCTTTCTTCGTTTCGCCATCGGTTCTCTTCATTTCCAATTTGTCCGCTCTGCCCTTCGGTCTTTCAACAGCGCCCCGGGTTTTTTACCAAGACCCTTGCCCCTCTCATGGCTCTCCTTCATGCCAGAGGAGTGGCGGTCATCCCGTACCTGGACGACCTTTTGGTTAAGGGGCCGCACCTTGCAGGATGCTGCAGTCCAGCCTTCAGATCACGCTCGATCTGCTTTCCAGGTTCGGCTGGGTGATCAACTTCCAGAAGTCGTCTCTGCGCCCCTCTCGCTCTATGGAGTTTCTGGGGATGTTGTTCAACACCGAGATGGCTCGGGTTTTTCTGCCTTGCGACAAGGTCTCGTCCCTACGCTCGGCTGTCTCCAATCTCCGCTCGGGCTCCCCCTGTTCGCTCCGCTTCTGCATGGCGGGTGCTGGGCAAGATGGTCTCCGTTCGAGGCCGTCGCATTTGCTCAGTTCCACTCTCGGCCCCTCCAGGGAGCGATTCTGGCCCCAGTGGGACAAGTCTCCTCTCTACCTGGACAGGAAGGTCGTCCTCTCCCCGGCAGTCCGCAGAGAGTTGCTTTGGTGGGCTGACGTCCCCCAGCTCTGCTTCAGGGCCGCTCCTTCCTCCCCCTTCAGTGGCTGGTCGTCACCTCCGATGCCAGCCTGACAGGGTGGGGTGCGGTTTTCGGTGTCCTGACGGTCCAGGGCACGTGGACTTTGCCGGAGTCGCGCCTTCCCATCAACATATTGGAGCTTCGGGGCGATATTCCTTGCCTTGACTCATTGGACCGATTTTCGTCCGGGGTCACCCTGTTCGGGTTCAGTACGGAACAACGCCACCGCCGTTGCCTATGTGAATCGCCAGGGGGGGCACCAGGAGCCGCTCCGTGATGGCGAGGCCGCCCGGATTCTCGGCTGGGCGGAACGGTTTGTCCCGGCTCTCTCAGCCATCCACATTCCGGGCGTAGACAACTGGGCGCGGATTTATCTCAGTCGCGGTCCCTGGACCAAGGAGAGTGGTCTCTCCATCCCCAGGTGTTTCTACAAGTTTGCCGTCGGTGGGGCTTCCCCGACGTGGATCTTTCGCGTCCAAGCTCAATCACAAGCTTCCCCACTTACGTGGCTCGGGCTCGGGATCCCCGCGCGTTCGCGGTGGACGCCCTGGTGACCCCTTGGGATCAGTTCTCCCTGGTTTACCTTTTTCCCCCGCTCCCTCTCCTTCCGCGGGTCCTCAAACGTCTGAAGGTTCTCGGCGTTCCCGCCATCCTTATCGCTCCGGACTGGCCCCGCCGGTCCTGGTACGCCGACGTGATCCACCTCCTGGCCGACGCCCCTTGGCGTCTTCCCCTGCGGCCCGACCTCCTTTCTCAAGGGCCGATCGTCTCTCGTTTCTCGTTTGCTCCACGCCTAAGATCCTTTCTTTTTTGCAGTCCGGCCTTGACCAGGGTCTCAGCCATTCTACCCTTCAGTCTCAGGTCTCCGCCTTGTCCGTGCTTTTTCAGAGGACTTTGGCTCTGCGCTCCCAGGTGAAGACCTTTTTACAGGGTGTTCTTCGTCTGAATCCCCCCTTCCGCTCCCCCGTCGAGCCCTGGGATCTTAACTTAGTGCTCGATGTGCTCCAGGGTCCCCCCTTTGAGCCTTTGAGAGAGATTTCCCTGCGTCTTCTCTCTTGGAAGGTCGCTTTTCTGGTGGCGGTTACGTCCATCCGCCGAGTATCTGAATTAGCCGCACTTTCCTGTCGCTCCCCCTATCTTGTCTTGCACAAGGATAAGGTGGTTCTGCGCCCTCTCCCTTCCTTCCTTCCGAAGGTTGTCTCGGCATTCCACATCAATGAGGAAATTGTTCTTCCTTCTCTTTGTCCCGCTCCTGCTCATCCTAGGGAGCGCTCCCTTCACTGTTTGGACCTTGTCCGAGCTATCAGGGTCTACTTGTCCCTCATGGCTCCCTTCCGTCAATCGGATTCCTTGTTTGTCATTCCTGAAGGTCCCCGCAGGGGTCTTGCCGCCTCTAAGGTGACCATTGCGCGTTGGATTACGGCCGCCGTCTCTGAGGCCTATCGCTCTCGGGACAGGTCCCCCCCCTTCCGGGTCACGGCCCATTCCACCAGGGCCGTGGGAGCTTCCTGGGCGGTTCGCCATCATGCATCGGTGTCCAGGTCTGCAAGGCCGCTACCTGGGCCTCGGTGCATACCTTTACCAAGTTTTACCAGGTCCCACATTCTGGCTTCAGCGGATGCCAGTCTGGGTCGCAGGATTCTGCAGGCCGCCGTACGTTAGGCTGGCCGACTGGGAATTTTTCTTTTTCCCCACCCTTTGGGACTGCTTTGTACGTCCCACTGGTGCTGTGTCCCCCAATGATAGGCACAAGAAAACAGGATTTTTGTATAACTTACCGTAAAATCCCTTTCTTGTGGCTTCATTGGGGGACACAGCTCCCACCCTGATTTTTTTCTGGGTTGTTCTTTTTCCCGGGCTTGTTGCTGTTCCTTGAGTTCTCGTTCCCGGGTTCAGACTGTGTTTGTATCATTCTGTTGGCTCCTACTGCTTTTTAACTAAACTGAGCTAGCCTGGTGTCCGTGGGAGGGGATATAGGCTACCAGGCGGGGCTACTTATCTTTGCATGGTCTAGTGTCGCCTCCTAGTGCAGCTGCCTATATCCCACTGGTGCTGTGTCCCCCAATGAAGCCACAAGAAAGGGATTTACGGTAAGTTATACAAAAATCCTGTTTTTCAAGCTATAAGACTAAAATTTCTAAAAAAAAAAACAAAAAAAGCATAAATCTTATGATCATATGTATGAAAATGTGAACAGAAACCTGCGTTAATCATGCAAAAAGGTAAAGAAAAAGTCACGTCGATAACCCAACAAATAAAGTTATACTGACGTGTTCGAAAACAGCAAAAATGTGTCCAGTCCTGAAGCAGTTAATAACATCGTTGTCGCATTCCTTTCTATAGAGCGCCCTCATGCCAGCCAAATTGTATTTCAAGACGGAGGATGGAGGGAAATATCCGGTAATCTTCAAGAACGGAGATGACTTGCGGCAGGACCAGCTTATCCTTCAGATCATTTCCCTGATGGATAAGGTGAGCGAAGGGGGGTCTCAGCACGAATGGCGATTTCCGTGGAATTCTGTCTCCAGTACACATGGGTCCAAATGGTTTGTAGAACTGCCTACATTATACAGCCATACATCGTGGGTGAGTCCACACGTAGCAGAAGAAACCGCTGCAGATTTCAGTGCCGTGTCCGCACCAAAATCCACATGTCCTGCAATAACTGAGACTCAGGGCCGGATTAATCTTCTAAATACACCACTTTCATGCCATCAAAAATCTCTTCTTAAAGGGGTTCTCCGGGAATGAAGGAAATTAATATACTTAAATATTACTATATCATAACTATATTTCCAAATACCTTTCATTAGTTATAATGGCTCGTTTTGTCTAGGGCGCAATCATTAGGAGAAATAAAATGGCCGCCGTCCTATTAGTACACACAGAAGCTGTCCTAATCACACAGCAGGACAAGTTACTTCACATCACTGAGGTAAAGAGCTGCCGTATCCTCCTCTCTGCTTATCATCTGTATTCAGGATCATAATCCCTGACAAGCAGAGCAGAGAGGAGGATGAGGCAGCTCTTTACCTCAGTGATGTGAGGTAACTTGTCCTCCTGTGTGATTAGGACAGGTTTTGTGTGCACTAATAGGACGGCGGCCATTTTGTTTCTCTTAATGATTGCTCCCTAGACAAAACAAGCCATTATAACTAATGAAAGTTATTTGGGAATATATTTATAATAAACTAATATTTAAGTATTTTCATTTTCTTAATTCTTACATAGCCATCGCTCTTACGTAGCCACCGCTCCCATTCATTTCTATGGGGCCGTCGAAAATAGCCGAGCCAGCTCAGCTATTTTCGGCCGCCCCATAGAAATGAATGGAGGGCGCATGCGCTGTGCGCCCTCCATCACCTTTCCTCGCTCCGTTCTCAACATAAGTGCGTGTCCCAGTGGTCGGTCCCGCACCTATCCTAGCCATATGCCCCTATTGTCTGTGATGGGAATACCCCTTTAAGTATAGTAAACTCTCATTATAGGTAAACTCTCATCAGATTGATAAGAATAGGGCTTAATGAGGTTTATGTGGTCAAGAGATCAGAGATAAGGCTTCACATGAAACGTCAGCTAAGGCAATTCAGGAAGGATAGTCTGCAGTGGACTGATTTTTGACTACATGTATTTCAAAAACTCCTGTAAATTTTTTAATAATGACCAATTTTAAATATGATTTTTGAGCCCAAAATGTGTAAAATGCAATTAAAAAAATAACAATTGCCCCAAAGGTGACCAGTACCATCCCTCCCCATGTTCCAGCAGTCATAATTTTTTTTATTTTTTCTCTAAATTAGCTGTGTGAGACCTTAAATTTTGCAGGGCGAGTTGTAGTTTTTTAATGAACATTTTTGTTAACTATAGTTAAATGACTTATTATATATATTTTTTTTTTTATATTACAAACTGCAACTTTTAACATTTTGTGGGATTTATTTTTACGGCGTTCACTGTGTGTTATAAGTAATGTGATAACTTTTAAATCTTTGCAACCGATTTTCATAAGACAAATATCATTTTAATCGGTAGGAGCAACCCTACTGTATGTTATAGGTTGTTTCTGCTGACCGATGCTCTTTAAAGGGAGTCTGTCACCTGTTTTTCACCTATATAACTAACAGCAGTGCCCCACAGAAGATTGCAGACATATCCCAGCCATACCTGTGTGCACTGTGTGTGTATTACATGTCACATCCCAGACATACCTGTGTGCACTGTGTGTCTGTATTACATGTCACATCCCAGACATACCTGTGTGCACTGTGTGTGTGTATTACATGTCACATCCCAGACATACCTGTGTGCACTGTGTCTGTATTACATGTCACATCCCAGACATACCTGTGTGCACTGTGTGTGTATTACATGTCACATCCCAGACATACCTGTGTGCACTGTGTCTGTATTACATGTCACATCCCAGACATACCTGTGTGCACTGTGTGTGTATTACATGTCACATCCCAGACATACCTGTGTGCACTGTGTGTGTATTACATGTCACATCCCAGACATACCTGTGTGCACTGTGTCTGTATTAGCATGTCACATCCCAGACATACCTGTGTACACTGTGTGTCTGTATTACATGTCACATCCCAGACATACCTGTGTGCACTGTGTGTCTGTATTACATGTCACATCCCAGACATACCTGTGTGCACTGTGTGTGTGTATTACATGTCACATCCCAGCCATACCTGTGTGCACTGTGTGTCTGTATTACATGTCACATCCCAGACATACCTGTGTGCACTGTGTGTCTGTATTACATGTCACATCTCAGACATACCTGTGTGGCACTGGTGTGTGTTACATGTCACATCCCAGACATACCTGTGTGCACTGTGTGTCTGTATTACATGTCACATCTCAGACTATCTGTGTGCACTGTGTGTGCATTACATGTCACATCCCAGACATACCTGTGTGCACTGTGTGTGTATTACATGTCACATCCCAGACATACCTGTGTGCACTGTGTGTCTGTATTACATGTCACATCCCAGACATACCTGTGTGCACTGGTGTGTATTACATGTCACATCCCAGACATACCTGTGTGCACTGTGTGTGTGTATTACATGTCACATCCCAGACATACCTGTGTGCACTGTGTCTGTATTACATGTCCACATCCCAGACATACCTGTGTACACTGTGTGTATTACATGTCACATCCCAGACATACCTTGTGTGCACTGTGTGTCTGTAATTACATGTCACATCCCAGACATACCTGTGTGCACTGTGTGTGTATTACATGTCACATCCCAGACATACCTGTGTGGCACTGTGTGTCTGTATTACATGTCACATCTCAGACATACCTGTGTGCACTGTGTGTGTATTACATGTCACATCCCAGACATACCTGTGTGCACTGTGTGTCTGTATTACATGTCACATCTCAGGACATATCTGTGTGCACTGTGTGTGCATTACATGTCACATCCCAGACATACCTGTGTGCACTGTGTGTGTATTACATGTCACATCCCAGACATACCTGTGTGCACTGTGTGTCTGTATTACATGTCACATCCCAGACATACCTGTGTGCACTGTGTCTATAATTACATGTCACATCCCAGACATACCTGTGTGCACTGTGTGTCTGTATTACATGTCACATCCCAGACATACCTGTGTGCACTATGTGTGTATTACATGTCACATCCCAGACATACCTGTGTGCACTGTGTGTGTATTACATGTCACATCCCAGACATACCTGTGTGTACTGTGTGTCTGTATTACATGTCACATCCCAGACATACCTGTGTGTACTGTGTGTCTGTATTACATGTCACATCCCAGACATACCTGTGTGCACTGTGTGTCTGTATTACATGTCACATCCCAGATATACCTGTGTGCACTGTGTGTGTATTACATGTCACATCCCAAACATACCTGTGTGCACTGTGTGTGTATTACATGTCACATCCCTGTCACACAGTGCACACAGGTATGTCTGGGATGTGACATGTAATACACACACACCAGTGCACACAGGTATGTCTGGGATTTGACATGTAATACACACACACAGTGCACACAGGTATGTCTGGGATGTGACATATAATACAGACACACAGTGCACACAGGTATGTCTGGGATGTGACATGTAATACAGACACACAGTGCACACAGGTATGTCTGGGATGTGACATGTAATACAGACAAACAGTGCACACAGGTATGTCTGGGATGTGACATGTAATACACACACAGTGCACAACAGGTATGTCTGGGATGTGACATGTAATACAGACAAACAGTGCACACAGGTATGTCTGGGATGTGACATGTAATACAGGCACACAGTGCACAAGGTATGTCAGGGATGTGACATGTAATACACACACACAGTGCACACAGGTATGTCTGAGAATGTGACATGTAATACAGACACACAGTGCACACAGGTATGTCTGGGATGTGACATGTAATACACACACAGTGCACACAGGTATGTCTGGGATGTGACATGTAATGCACACACAGTGCACACAGATATGTCTGAGATGTGACATATAATACACACACAGTGCACACAGGTATGTCTGGGATGTGACATGTAATACAGACACACAGTGCACACAGGTATGTCTGGGATGTGACATGTAATGCACACACAGTGCACACAGGTATGTTCTGGGATGTTACATGTAATACACACACAGTGCACACAGGTATGTCTAGGATGTGACATGTAATACACACACACAGTGCACACAGGTATGTCTGGGATGTGACATGTAATACAGACACACACAGTGCACACAGGTATGTCTGGGATGTGACATGTAATACAACACAGTGCACACAGGTATTTCTGGGATGTGACATGTATACACACACAGTGCACACAGGTATGTCTGGGATGTGACATGTAATACACACACAGTGCACACAGGTATGTCTGGGATGTGACATGTAAACACACACCAGTGCACACAGGTATGTTCTGGGATGTGACATGTAATACAGACACACAGTGCACACAGGTATGTCTGGGATGTGACATGTAATACAGACACAGTGCACACAGGTATGTCTGGGATGTGACATGTAATACACACACACAGTGCACACAGGTATGTCTGGGATGTGACATGTAATACACACACACAGTGCACACAGGTATGTCTGGGATGTGACATGTAATACACACACAGTGCACACAGGTATGTCTGGGATGTGACATGTAATACACACACACAGTGCACACAGGTATGTTCTGGGATGTGACATGTAATACAGACACACAGTGCACACAGGTATGTCTGGGATGTGACATGTAATACACACACACAGTGCACACAGGTATGTCTGGGATGTGACATGTAATACACACACACAGTGCACACAGGTATGTCTGGATGTGACATGTAATACACACACACAGTGCACACAGGTATGTCTGGGATGTGACATGTAATACACACACACAGTGCACACAGGTATGTCTGGGATATGACATGTAATACAGACACACAGTGCACACAGTATGTCTGGGATGTGACATGTAATACACACACAGTGCACACAGTATGTCTGGGATGTGACATGTAATACACACACAGTGCACACAGGTATGTCTGGGATGTGACATGTAATACACACACAGTGCACACAGGTATGTCTGGGATGTATGACATGTAATACAGACACAGTGCACACAGGTATGTCTGGGATGTGACATGTAATACACACACAGTGCACACAGGTATGTCTGGGATGTGACATGTAATACACACACAGTGCACACAGGTATGTCTGGGATGTGACATGTAATACAGACACACAGTGCACACAGGTATGTCTGGGATGTGACATGTAATACAGACACACAGTGCACACAGGTATGTCTGGGATGTGACATGTAATACACACACACAGTGCACACAGGTATGTCTGGGGATGTGACATGTAATACACACACACAGTGCACACAGGTATGTCTGGGATGTGACATGTAATACAGACACACAGTGCACACAGGTATGTCTGGGATGTGACATGTAATACACACACACAGTGCACACAGGTATGTCTGGGATGTGACATGTAATACAGACACACAGTGCACACAGGTATGTCTGGGATGTGACATGTAATACACACACACAGTGCACACAGGTATGTCTGGGAGGGATGTGACATGTAATACAGACACACAGTGCACACAGGTATGTCTGGGATTGTGACATGTAATACACACACAGTGTGCACACAGGTATGTCTGGGATGTGACATGTAATACAGACACACAGTGCACACAGGTATGTCTGGGATGTGACATGTAATACACACACACAGTGCACACAGGTATGTCAGGGGGATGTGACATGTAATACAGACACACAGTGCACACAGGTATGTCTGGGATGTGACATGTAATACAGACACACAGTGCACACAGGTATGTGGGATGTGACATGTAATACACACACACAGTGCACACAGGTATGTCTGGGATGTGACATGTAATACACACACACAGTGCACACAGGTATGTCTGGGATGTGACATGTAATACAGACACACAGTGCACAGGGTATGTCTGGGATGTGACATGTAATACACCACACAGTGCACACAGGTATGTCTGGGATGTGACATGTAATACAGACACACAGTGCACACAGATATGTCTGGGATGTGGACATGTAATACAGACACACAGTGCACACAGGTATGTCTGGGGTGTGACATGTAATACAGACACACAGTGCACACAGGTATGTCTGGGATGTGACATGTGTAAACACAGACACACAGTGCACACAGGTATGTCTGGGATGTGACATGTAATACACACACACAGTGCACACAGGTATGTCTGGGATGTGACATGTAATACACACACACAGTGCACACAGGTATGTCTGGGATGTGACATGTAAATACATACACACAGTGCACACAGGTATGTCTGGGATGTGACATGTAATACACACACAGTGCACATGGGTATGTCTGGGATGTGACATGTAATACACACACAGTGCACACAGGTATGTCTGGGATGTGACATGTAATACAGACACACAGTGCACACAGGTATGTCTGGGATATGACATGTAATACAGACACAGTTCACACAGGTATGTCTGGGATGTGACATGTAATACAGACACAGTGCACACAGGTATGTCTGGGGTCTGACATGTAATACAGACACACAGTGCACACAGGTAAGTCTGGGATGTGACATGTAATACAGACACACACAGTGCACACAGGTATGTCTGGGATGTGTCTGCAATCTTCTGTGGGGCAGTGCTCTTAGTTATATAGGTGAAAAACAGTAACAGACTCCCTTTATGTAAATAGCCTGAAAAAGCTTCAGGTGGGAAGTTTTTTTTTTTTTTTTAAATTGCAAAGACAAGGGGTCACCATCTAAAAAAATCTCCAGTTTACCTCCAGAAACTAAGGCTTGATAAAGGAATTTTTACTTTTGCACGATTTATTGTTTTTTTCTTTTTTTTTCAGCTTTTATGGAAGGAAAATCTAGATCTGAAATTAACACCTTACAAAGTTCTGGCAACGAGTACAAAGCACGGTAAGAAGACGGCGTCCTCCCCTCTGTGCAGCCCCTGCTGTCCGCGTACAATCAACTCCCCAGTCCGTCCTAGTAATTGATGACTGTGTGCACCAGTACCTGCCAATATCGAGCAATCTATTGTACCGTACCCCTCGGGCCCGGAATGTACTGCCCCTTCTTTTTATGTACCGGCAGGCCCAGATTTCAGCACAATGGTCCCGCATAATTGAGGGGCTATTTAATCGTTCCTTTGTTGGTCTAAGCACAGTAATTTAATGGAAATCTCGATAAAATCAGTCTTTGGGCTCAGGGAGAAGTGGAGCAGAGATCTGCACAAAGCGCTGGTTGTTCTCCCGCTATTTCGGGAACAGCTGTTCTATTAAACCGCCTGATGGAAATGACAGGAGCTGAGCCGCTCTGCTCTCCATAAATAGATGGGAAGAAAGTGCACTGCTTTCTGTAACTCTCTAATGCAATGTCCCACTCCTTACAGGGTTCATGCAGTTCATTCAGTCAGTGCCTGTTGCTGAAGTTCTTGCCACTGAAGGAAGTATACAGGTGAGTATAGGAAGTGAATCCGACTGATAAATCCAGTAGTAATTGGCAATTATAGCAGTTGTATTCTTGTGCATAGGAGGCAGTATTATAGTAGTTATATTCTTGTATATAGGAGCAGTATTATAGTAGTTATTTTCTTGTACATAGGGTAGTATTATAGTAGTTATATTCTTGTACATAGGAGCAGTATTATAGTAGTTATATTCTTGTACATAGGAGGCCAGTATTACTTAGTAGTTTATATTCTTAGTACATAGAGCTAGTATATATACTTATATTCTTGTACATAGGAGCAGCATTATAGTAGTTATATTTCTTGTACATATCTATTATAGTAGTTATATCTTGTACATAGGAGCAGTATTATAGTAGTTATATTCTTGTACATAGGAGCAGTATTATAGTAGTTATATTCTTGTACATATATATCTTGTACATAGGAGCAGTATTATAGTAGTTATATTCTTGTACATAGTATAGTAGTATATATAGGAGCAGTATTATAGGGCAGTATTATAGTAGTTTATTTCTTGTACATAGGAGCCAGTATTATAGTAGTTATATTCTTGTACATAGGAGCAGTATTATATATTATTTTTGTACACAGGAGACAGTATTATAGTAGTTATATTCTTGTACACAGGAGACAGTATTATAGTAGTTATATTCTTGTACACAGGAGACAGTATTATAGTAGTTATATTCTTGTACACAGGATACATTATTATAGTAGTTATATTCTTGTAAATAGGAGCTTTATTATAGTAGTTATATTATTGCATCTAGGATCAGTGTTATAGTCGTTATTTTCTTGTATATGAACTCCTGAGTGCTGGGTGTCAGACCCTCACTGATTGAATATTGATGACGCATGCTGATGATAGGGTATCAGTATCTACAGCCTGGGAAAAGCCTGTAACCAGGGCTGTGGAGTTGGTAACCCAAAGCACTGACTCTGACTCCTGCATTTTATCTTACTTTGACTCTTTTATAAAAGGCCAAACATTTAGTTAACTTTCTCTTCTGGTCTTCACTACTGAGCATGTGCAGCACAGTTGTAGGCATTGTAATTAAGTGTCTTAGAATAGCGTGAAGATACCTAATATAGGGGACAGAGGAGTACACAGGAGAGGTGAGAACTGATTATCTATCACACACTATGAAAGACAGGAGAGACACAGGTGAGAACTGATTATCTACTAGAACACCCTGCTTATCACTGATATAGTATAGGACAGGAGAAACACAGGAGAGAGAACTGATTATCAGGCTTATCACTGATTATAGTATAAGGAGGAGAGTGAGAACTGATTATCATCACTAGAACTGATTATCATGATCATCACCACTAGAACACTCCTGCTTATCACTGATTATAGTATAAAGGCAGGAGAGAACACAGGAGAGGTGATAACTTATTATCTATCACCACTAGAACACCCTGCTTATCACTGATTATAGTATAAGGACAGGAAGGTGAGAACTGATCATCTATCACCACTAGAACACCCTGCTTATCACTGATTATAGTATAAGGACAGGAGAGGTGAGAACTGATCATCTATCACCACTAGAACACACTGCTTATCACTGATTATAGTACAAGGACAGGAGAGAACACATGAGAGGTGATAACTGATTATCTATCTTCACTAGAACACCCTGCTTATCACTGATTATAATAGAAAGGCAGGAGAGAACACAGGAGAGGTTATAACTTATTATCTATCACCACTAGAACACCCTGCTTATCACTGATTATAGTATAAGGACAGGAGAGGAGACAACTGATTATCTATCTTAACTAGAACACCCTGCTTATCACTGATTATAGTATAAGGACAGGAGAGAACACAGGAGAGGTGAGAACTGATTATCTATCACCACTAGAACACCCTGCTTATCACTGATTGTAGTATAAGGACAGGAAAGGAGAAAACTGATTATCTATCACCACTAGCACACCCTGCTTATCACTGATTATAGTATAAGGACAGGAGAGAACACAGGAGAGGTGAGAACTGATTATCACCACTAGAACACCCTGCTTTCGCTGATATTATATAAGGACAGGAGGGGGAACTGATTGTATCACCACTAGAACCGTGCTTATCACTGATTATAGTATAAGAAGGAAGGAAGAACTGATTATCTATCACCAGAACACCCTGCTTATCACTGATTATAGTAAAGCAGGAGAGGAGAGAACTTATTATCTATCTTCACTAAAACACCCTGCTTATCACTGATTATAGTATAAGGACAGGAGAGGAGAGAACTGATTATCTATCTTCACTAGAACACCCTGCTTATCACTGATTATAGTATAAGGACAGGAGAGGAGAGAACTGGATTATCTATCTTCACTAGAACACCTGCTTATCACTGATTATAGTTAAGACTTATCACTGATTATAGTATAAAGGACAGGAGAGGAGAGAACTGATTATCTATCTTCACTAGAACACCCTGCTTATCACTGATTATAGTATAAGGGCAGGAGAGAACACAGGAGAGGTGAGAACTTATTATCTATCTCCACTAGAACACCCTGCTTATCACTGATTATAGTATAAGGACAGGAGAGGAGAGAACTTATTATCTATCACCACTAGAACACCCTGCTTATCACTGATTATAGTATAAGGACAGGAGAGGAGAGAACTGATTATCTATCTTCACTAGAACACCCTGCTTATCACTGATTATAGTAGGAGAGGTGAGAACTGATTATCATCACTAGAACACCCCGCTTATCACTGATTATAGTATAATGACAGGAGAGGAGAGAACTGATTAGCTGTCATCACTAGAACACCCTGCTTATCACTGATTATAGTAGGAGAGGAGAGGACTGATTATCTATCACCACTAGAACAACACCTGCTTGATCACCGTTAATAAATTACCATGACTCCGATTCCACAGTCCTGCTTTAAAGGGAACCTGTCATCAACTTTATGTTGACCTCACTGAGGACAGCATAAATTAGTGACAGAAATGCTGATTTCAGCGGTGTGTCATTCATGAGCTAAAAGCAAGTGGTTGCTGAAAACCAGCATCATAATCATTGCAGCACAGGCCTTGAAAAGAGACAACTCTGCCTTAGAAGAGTCATGGTTATTCATAATCTCCTCCTCTCCGCCCATCTACTGATGATTGGCAGTTCTCTCCTAGACAGAAAGGGAGAAAACTAGGTAGAAGCCTGTCAATCATCAGCAGGTGGGCGGGAAGAGCAGGAATTCACGAATAACCATGACTCTCCTCAGGTGGCCGTGACTCTTTTCTAGGCCTAATCTGCAATGGTTTTTCGGCAACCACTTACTTTTAACTTATAAATGACAGACCGCTGAAATCAACTCGCCTGTCTCTACTGTATTCTGCTGTTAGTATGGGCATCATAAAGTTGATGACAGGTTCCCTTTAAATACGGAATCATTTATAACAGATATGTTGCGGTCACTTACATTTAATGATCTGTATGTTTGTCTTTCTTAAGAACTTTTTCAGAAAGCATGCCCCAAGTGACAAAGGTCCATATGGAATAAGTGCAGAAGTCATGGACACCTATGTAAAAAGCTGTGGTAAGTTTTATGAAAAAAAAAATTAATAGAAAAATAACTCCGGTTAATAGTTTATAAGAAAAGGAATGGTGGGGGTTGTAGTTTTGCAAAAGCTCTAGTGCCAAAGGTTATAGAACACTTCCATATCCTGTGCAAAAATGTATTACAATAAAATGCCTTGCATGCTATGTATGTGGTGTAATAGTCAGCATTCCTCATGTAGAGGTATAGATGGAAATCAGAACTTGCGACCAGTAAGATCGGCTGTTTGTTTACTAACCAATGGTGAGAGATCCAAAAGCTAGACTGTATGGCCAGGAGTATTCGTACACCTGATCCCCATGCCATGAACCATATGGAGTTGGTTTTGGAGTGTGTCTGTGGGAATTCATGTCCATATAGCCAGATGAGCATTTCTGAGGCTTGGCGCTGATGTTGGGCAAGAAGGTCTCGCTCACAATCCAGGTTATAATGCATCCCAAAGTGATGGCCGAGGTTGAGATCAGGGCTATGGGAAGCCACATGAGTTCCTACACCGAACTCGTCACATCATGAGTTTCTGGAGCTCGCAGTAGAAGGGGGTCACAGTCATGGTAGCGCAGGAAAGAGCCTTCACAAACTCTTGTCATAGAGCTGGTATCAACAGTTATCTAACTTATCCTTATATGCTGTAGTAGAAAATGGCCGAACCCTTCTCTAGACCATTATTCCTCCAGATTTTTCAATGGCTACTCTGCATTCCATTAGATAGTGTTCTCCAGACATCTGCAAAACCCAGATACATCCATCTGACTGCCATATAGTGACCGGAGGTTTAAAGGGGTTCTCCGAGTTATATATATTGATGACCTATCCTCAGGATAGGTCATCAATATCAAATCGGCGGGGGTTCGATCAGCTGTTTAAAGAGGAGGCGCGCGCCGTATCAGCACTGTCTCCTCTTCACTGTTTACATGCTGGCCGTAATGGGGGTAGTGGTGAGTAGGTGTAATTACACCTCACCACCCCATTCATTTCTATGGGAAGAATTGCTTCTATAAACTTGTATGGAAGCAATTCTTCCATAGAAAATGAATGGGCGTGAGGTGTAATTACACCTCACCACTACCCCCATTACGGGCCAGCATGTAAACAATGAAGAGAGGCAGCGCTGATACGGCATGCGCTCCTTTCAACAGCTGATGGTGGGGGTGTCGGACCCCCGCTGATCTGATATTGATGACCTATACTCAGGATAGGTCATCAATATATATAACTCGGAAAACCCTTTAATGCACCAGAAGAGTTGTTTCCACTGCTCCATAGTTCAGCGATGACGTGCTTGCACCTCTCCAGCTGAAGTTTGGCATTGTGCATGGAGATCCTACTACTACCAATGTTTGTGTGTGGTGATTACATAGCTGTGTGCTTAGTCTTTTTTTTACCTAACATGTAGTGGAAGTGATAAAGGACAGTTTGTGTAATATACTTTATTAGGTCAATTTGTACTTTCTATTAAAGAAAAAAAAAAAAGGTTCTGAAGCTGCTCTCTCTAGTAATTATATTTTTGCACATATAACATAGTTATATTCTTAGTGTATACGTACTGTGAATAGCCCGATCTCCAGACAGTTCAGTGCGTCTAGGATACAGAGTGAACATACACTTTCGGCGCTCACCACGGACAGTGTGCAGATGGGAATATATATATAGGTACAGTGCCTTGTGAACGTATTCACCCCGCTGGAACTTTTCAACCTTTTGCCACATTTCAGGCTTCAAACAAAAAGATATAACATTTTAAATTTTTGGTGAAGAATCAACAACAAGTGGGTCACAATTGTGAAGTGGAACGAAATTTATTGGATCATTTAAACTTTTTTTGTAATAATAAAACTGAAAAGTGGGGCGTGCAAAATTATTCGTCCCATTTACTTTCAGTTCAGAAAACTCACTCCAGAAGTTGATTGAGGATCTCTGAATGATCCAATGTTGTCCTAAATGACTGATGAAGAGAAATAGAATCCACCTGTGTGTAATCAAGTCTCCGTATAAATGCACCTGCTCTGTGATAGTCTCAGGGTTCTGCATCATGAAGACAAGGACCACACCAGGCAGGTCCGTGATACTGTTGTGGGAGAAGTTTTAAAGCCGGATTTGGATACCAAATATTCCCAGCTTTAAACATCCCAAGGAGCACTGTGCAAGCGGTCATATTGAAATGGAAGGAGTATCAGACCACTGCAAATCTACCAAGACCCGGCCGTCCATCTAAACTTTCATCTCAGACAAGGAGAAGACTGATCAGAGATGCAGCCAAGAGGCCATGATCACTCTTGGATGAACTGCACAGGATCTACAGCTGAGGTGGGAGAGCCTGTCCATAGGACAACAATCAGTCCAACACTTCACAAATCTGGCCTTTTATGGAAGAGTGGCAAGAAGAAAGCCATTTCTCAAAGATATCCATAAAAAGTCTGGTTTACAGTTTGCCACAAGCCACCTGGGAGACACACCAAACACGTGGAAGAAGGTGCTCTGCTCAGATGAAACCAAAATCCAGCTTTTTGGAAACAATGCAAAACGATATGTTTGGCATAAAAGCAACACAGCTCATCACCCTGAACACACCATCCCCAATGTCAAACATGGTGGTGGCAGCATCATTGGTTTGGGCCTGCTTTTCATCAGCAGGGACAGGGAAGATGGGAAGATGGATGGAGCCAAATACAGGACCATTCTGGATGAAAACCTGTTGGAGTCTGCAAAAGATCTGAGACTGGGACGGAGATTTATCTTCCAACAAGACAATGATCCCAAACATAAAGTAAAATCTACAATGGAATGGTTAAAAAACAAACATATCCAGGTCTTAGAATGGCCAAGTCAAAGTCCAGACCTGAATCCAATTGAGAATATGTGGAAAGAGCTGAAAACTGCTGTTCACAAACGCTCTCATCCAACCTCAAAGAGCTCCAGCTGTTTTCGCAAGGAAGAATGGTCAAGAATTTCAGTCTCTAGATGTGCAAAACTGATTTGACTTTTGTAATCGCAGCAAAAGGCGGCGCAACAAAGTATTAATGCAAGGGGGACGAATAATTTTGCACTCCCCACTTTTCAGTTTTATTATTACAAAAAAGTTTAATGATCCAATAAATTCCGTTCCACTTCACAATTGACCCACTTGTTGTTGATTCTTCACCAAAAATGTAAAATGTTATATCTTTTTGTTTGAAGCCTGAAATGTGGCAAAAGGTTGAAAAGTTCCAGGGGACTGTATATATATAACTATATATACAGTATGTCAGTTTTATTTCAGGAGTATCTACAGTGTTCAGTACTGATCTATACTGAGCATCGAGGACAGGTTTTTCTCATTGAGAGCGCTACAAAGGGAAATAAGGGACAACCTCGAAGACAGTTTTCTTTATTTATTTATTTATTTATTTATTTATTTATTTTTTTATGGAATGTACAGATTCATCTAATGAAGTATATCCTTATCACTTCCCCTACACATTTAAGAAAAACAATTATACTTACAATGTATTTAAATGCTTTTTGCAATGGTTGTGACCAAAATACCTAACACCAATGATTAGGAAGTCGGGGAAAGTCCGCATATACTTTTGGCCGTATAGCGTTGATGACTGTTGGGTGCCCAAGCTTTTACATTATGTCCTTAAAGGCATTTGCTCCTATTGAGAAAGTTGCTGGTGCTGTACCTCCATGTTCTCATGACATCACATTCTCCCTTGCAGCCGGATACTGCGTCATTACGTACATTCTTGGTGTTGGAGACAGACATCTGGACAACCTATTGCTCACCAAAACAGGTCTGATTTTAATTTTCTTCTTTTACATTGGTTTCTGCATCGAACGTCCAGGGTATGGGGATTATTGGAGTTTGCTGTTTTCCTTTATATTTAGGTTGTGATGAGCTGATATAAAGTGACACTATTATTCTGGGGCCCCTTTGTCCACAGGATAGATTTACCAAATTCTCTCCTGTGCAGACCTGCTACCTCTTACATGTCTGCTTGTGGAGCTGCGAGTTCAGAGCTCAGTGGGTGTCCCCTGTAAAGCTTATCTGTTCCCCCTCCTTTCTCTCAATACTCTGACCTCTCCCGCTTTAGACACAGGCTAGAGCCCTTCATGCTTATATTGTAAGGAAGTACTGATTGGTTCTCCCCTTTAATTCTGTTTAATACTCTGTGTAATAGTTTCCATTGTAATGAAGTGGGTTAGAGATAGTACCCATCCCCTATTGTGCTGATACATTCCTGAGTGATCTCAGAGACATGCGGGACTAACAGGTTTATAGTCTCCTACCCATCTTGTCTCAGGAGACTCCACCAGGCCCTTCATTCTAGGTAGGATGTGAGTATGATTGCCCTATTTCTCTTGTACACCCTGGGGTGTCAGTCATGTGTTACAACGGGGTAGACAGCCATGGGTTATAGCATGATCAACAGAGTCTCCAACCCATTTAGGCTAGTGATGTTTATTTACTCTTTATTATTCTGTATTGTACATATAATCACTTAGTAACTATATTTATTCATGTAGCCTGAGTAAGCTTATTCATTCTCAAATCTTTAGAATTCACTTTACGTTACAAATGGTGGCAGCAGTGGGATTTACGCAAATGAATATGCTTACAGTGGATAGGGTGTTACAAAGAGATAGGGTAGCTTGGACCCACCTCTTCGAATGGGAACCCGGGCATTTGCGGGAATTAATAATCTGCAGGCGGATTATTTGGGTTGCACGTGTTGTGCAAATCTGCTATGAGCTATGAGTGGAGCTAAAGTAGTCTTGGTCGAATCTAGTGGACATCAGAGCTCCTGTGATGTTGAGGGGGGTTCTGATGAGTTAGAAAACAGAGAACTGTCAGGATGTTAATTTATGGCACTAGCAAGAGAGAAAAGCGCCCAAGTGTCTACAATATATTTATTCACGTAGCCTGCATAAGCTTATTCATTCTGAAATCTTTTGAATTCACTTTACGTTACAATGCTGTTATTTTCTTCAGAAATGCTTGAGGATATATAATCTTGCTGTGTGCAAATAATACCAAGCTTGGTAAGATGGCGACAACACATTAGGGTTCTTTGTATCCTGGAAGCATGGAACAGCAGCTGTATATGCAAAACAGTAGACAGTTTTAATTTGGCGTTATAACAAAGTAAAATATCTTTGCAAAGGTTTACAAAACTAGCAGCACTGACTAGCCGTGCTGCAGGCTGCTCTGCTGTACGTCCTACTATGTCTCCTAGGCTACAGAACCCAGCGGTGAAGCCTGCGCAGCAGAATTTCATCCCTCAGTACTGGCCCCTGTGCTGGATACAGGTAATGGTCTGTGGGGCATAGACTTGAGATTTTTAGCTTCTGTTGCTCAGGTCCACATCTCCTTCATTCTTGCTCCATGGCTATCTCCCCTCAGGCTCTCATCTTCTTATAAGCTCCTCAGATATTCCTCCTGATCTGCACAGTTCCTTACCATGTTCTCCTTGGAGCTTTTTAGAGGAATATTGCTGCACTGGACTTCTGTACGTGAACTCGGAGAAAGAGTAGCTGCCGTCCTGGAGGACTCAGTCCGTCCTTGTGTTGCATGGACAGCACCTGACTATGACCGCAGCTTCCCCTGACAAAATCAGTAGTTTTCCTGAGGTGTTGTCTCTGATGACATAACCCCTTTAATATTACCAGACTTCAGGTTAAAGAGCATCTGTCAGCAGTTTTGTACCTATGACACTGGCTGACCTGTTACATGTGTGCTTGGCAGCTGAAGGCATCTGTGTTAGTCCCATACGTGTCCGCATTGCTGAGAAAAATGAAATGACAACAGGGTGTTATCATTACAGCTAGAGGCTCTACTCTCTATATAACTGCACTTTGATTGACAGGACCAGGCAGTGTAAACTTGATCACACTTGGCCCTGTCAATCAAAGTGCAGAGGGCGCAGCAGTTGCAGAGAGAGCAGAGCCTCTAGGTGTATCGGCTCCTAGAGTCTCATTTACATATAATAAAACATCATGTTTCTCAGCAATGCGGACACATATGAACATGGGACCAACACAGATATCTTCAGCTGCCAAGTGCACATGTAACAGGTCAGCCAGTGTCATAGGTACAAAACTGCTGACAGATGCCCTTTAATAGTACACTGCATTTTGGAGGTTCTGTCCAATAATTCTGATTTCCGGACAAGGGTGGTGGATTAAGAACTGTGTGACTCGTACTGATTTCTGATCCATTTAGGGAAATAACATGAAGTAAATCCCACTGTTTTTCTGCTTGCATTTCCTTTTCCGTTCTAGATTGGAATAAATGATTTTTGTGCACGTCGCAGGCAGCATTAAATACAATTACCGTTTAATCTAACCGATTGTACGCAGCATAATTTGCCGTGTCTGCCGTGAATTTTATGTCTGCAAATGGCCGATTTATTTCAGTAAACAGAAGGCTTGCTCTTGTTGCTAGGTGGAAAAAGGGCCTGAGCTGGTTGATGTTCTCCAGAAGGCCAGCAGAGGGCACTGCCAGTCCACCTTCCAGTCCCACGCCGGCCCTCAGCATCTAAACAATATTCTTTTGTTTTCTCGTTTTGCACAAGTCGCGTCGCCGGGAAGATGTTTTGTTTATTAAATTGCTTGTTTTTTTTGGCTTCCAACTATTTGAAGCATAAATTGAGTCTGGAGATAGATAATCACATTGTGCAGAAATGTTAGATTAAATATCCACGCTCTATAAAATGTCACGCATGGCGTGTCACCCTCTGTATACCAAATGTGCCCTCCTTCCCGTCTCACCGGAGAGAGCGAATGGGTGAGTGCTAATTACCTGTGGATGGTCCAGGTACTGATATATACTTCTGTACGGGTGCTGGGGGAGGAAAGTTCTGTATCAGGGTGTTTACTGCCTGTATTATCTATCTATCTATCTATCTATCTATCTATATCATATCTATCTATCTATCTATATCATATCTATCTATCTATCTATCGCTCGATATCCTATCTATCTATCTATCTATCTATCTATCTCTATATTATCTATCTATCTCTATCTATCTATCTATCTATCTATCTATCTATCTATCTATCTATCTGCCTATATATTATCTATCTATTTCATATCTATCTATCTATATATATATCATATCTATTTATTATCTATCTATTTATTATCTATCTATTTATTATCTATCTATTTATCTATCTATCTATCTGTCTATCTATCTATCTATCTATCTATCGGATATCTATCTATCTCCTATCTATCTATCTATCTCCTATCTATCTATCTATCTATCTATCTATCTATCTATATCATATCTATCTATCGGATATCTATCTATCTATCTATCTGTCTGCCTATATATTATCTATCTATCTATTTCATATCTATCTATCTATATATATATCATATCTATTATTATCTATCTATCTATCGGATATCTATCTATCTATCTATCTATCTATCTATCTATCTATCTATCGGATATCTATCTATCTATCTATCTATCCTGTCTCTCTCTCTCTCTCTCTCTCATGGATAGCAATTTCTCAGTCTTTACTGTAGTCCTAGAATTCCATCTGTGCACCCAGAATCTGAGGATAAACAGAAGTCTACTGTATAAGGGTCCATTCACACACCGATACCGGCCGTTTGCGTTCCTCAATTTGCTGACCGCACATGGCCAGCGCTATATAGTGTGGACAAGAATAGGACATTCTCCATATTTGTTGCGGCACCGCAGAACGAAACAACGGATGCGGACAACACACTCTATGCTGTTTGCATAATTTGCGGCCCCATTGAAATGAATGGGGCAGCACCCGTTCCACAAAATTGCGTAACGGATGCGGTCGTGTAAATGGGCCCTAAAGGGGATTGTGTTATGCGGGACTGTTGTACATAAAACTGAGTTTAAACGATTTGATAAATGTAAGTTTCTCCTAAGAAATAAACTTGATTCTCATCAGTACGGCTGCTACACCTCTGGAGCCCCCTCTTTAGAGAGCACCTGTCAGCAGGAGCAACCTTATTGAACCAGGCATGCCTCTGGTAGGGTTCATTCACATGATTAAAATGATACCTGTCTTGTGAAAATCAGCTGTGGTGTCTAAAAGAAAAAAAATGCTTTTATTCTTCATGCAAATGAGAGCTTCAGTGCACCGAAGGGCGTGGCCAGCACTGAAAAGCTGAGAAGATGAAGTGCCCTACTGACTGCTGCTCTGGATCCCTAATTTGCTTAAAATGAACACCACAGTCAATTTTCACAAGACAGGTATCTCATAAACCAGCAGGATCAACCCCACTAGGCAGTGTGTTCACTTTTATAGGGTTCATCCTGCTGACATGCGCTCTTCAAGGGCTGCTATGCCAAAGTGTTCCTAGTAATATCTCCCATACAGAGATACTTTGTATAGTAGTTCCTCTCAATATTCCTCGTTAAGTTAATGCAGAGTGGCGTTTTCTCTTCCAAGCACGGGATCGGCAGCCGTGTGATTAATGTGACCTTTTCCTCGTCCTCCACTTCGCAGGCACTTTATCTATATATCTGACACATTACAAGAAATTACATTTAGGAGAAGAACTCCCTTCCATCAATGCAAACAGCAGCAGAACGTTCATATATAACCTGTAATCAGACGCTAATCCGGTCGCGTGTTGGACTCGTCCCCGGGGACCGCATTACACCGCCTAACAAATGTCTGCCGAGCGGCTTTTAATTTTATTACACAGTCCTCCCCCTCAGCTCCCCCGATTACCTGCTGAAGTTTCATTAGTCCGAATACTTCCCTTGAAATTTGTCACCGGCTGCTTGGGGTTGTAGACCTCTCTATCGTTAAGCGATTAGCAGGGACGTAAGTCACATGACCCGTATCAGTGTGATGCAAGAGCAGAAATGACGGGAACCTGTTTTATGCCGCCCATGAACTGAAGACAGGTTCCCTTTAAAACGCTTTTCCACCAGTTTATCTGAAAATGAACTGCAGTATCTTTTGTACTATAAGACGCACCCACCTTACATCCCGGGTGGTCAAAGGCAGTGAAGGGGCTCATATTAACAAAGAAAGTCAGACAGACATAGCAGCATTCTCCAAATTAACTGTGTATGATCTACACAAACATAGAAGAGGATTCTTTACGGTAAGAGCAGTGAGACTATGGAACTCTCTGCCTGAGGAGGTGGTGATGGTAAGTTCACTAAAAGAGTTTAGGAGGGGCCTGGATGTATTTCTGGAGGTTAACAATATTACAGGTTGTAGTTACTAGAGATGGGTCGTTTGTCCAGGGAGTTATTCTGATTGCCTGATTGGAGTCGGGAAGGATTTTTTTCCCCCTAAAGTGAGGAAAACTGGCTTCTACCTCACAGGGTTTTTTTTGCCTTCCTCTGGATCAACTTGTAGGATAACAAGCCGAACTGGATGGACAGAGGGCTTTTTTTCAGTCTCCAAACCTTTGGGTTTGGCTCTCTTTGAAAAAAGATGCCCACAACCGTCATGGAAATAGGTTTAGAGTTGCCCTTCTCTATCGCGATCGCCTTGCTGTTGGTGGATGGGCCCAGTTACTTTTTGTTCAAAAATTATATCTGCTGAAAACCTCTGATTGTATATTAGATGAGGTACATATCAGTTTATATAGGTAGATCATACACAGTTACTTTAGAGAATGCTGCACACCTATCTGACGTTCCCTTTAACGATGACCCTGTTCCCCCTGAGTTTTTGATATACCATGCAGGAGGCATTGATTGATTAATTCTGTTTTAGCTCTGGTGGTCTAGGCTAATAGGAGAGGGTTTAGATTTTATTCCCTTGTGGTCTAGGCTATAAGAGAGGGTTTAGATTTGATTCCCTGGTGGTCTAGGGCTATAAGAGAGTGTTTAGATTTGATCCCCTGGTGGTCTAGGCTATAAGAGAGTGTTTAGATTTGATCCCCTGGTGGCCTGGGCAATAGGAGAGGGTTTAGATTTTATTCCCTTGTGGTCTAGGCTATAAGAGAGGGTTTAGATTTGATTCCCTGGTGGTCTAGGCTATAAGAGAGGGTTTAGATTTGATCCCCTGGTGGTCTAGGCTATAAGAGAGGGTTTAGATTTGATTCCCCTGGTGGTCTAGGCTATAAGAGAGGGTTTAGATTTGATTCCCTGGCGGTCTAGGCTATAGGAGAGGGTTTAGATTTGATTCCCTGGTGGTCTAGGGCTATAAGAGAGGGTTTAGATTTGATCCCTGGTGGTCTAGGCTATAAGAGAGGGTTTAGATTTGATCCCCTGGTGGTCTAGGCTATAAGAGAGGGTTTAGACTTGGTCCACTGGTGGTCTAGGGCTATAGGAGAGGGTTTAGATTTGATTCCCTGGTGGTCTAGGCTTATAGGAGAGGATTTAGATTTGATTCCCTGGTGGTCTAGGGCAATGTTTCTAAGCCAGATACAGCCTAATAGTGCTAATTATTCAAAGTACCCTTAAGACTATTATCATTCCCTACTTTACAACCAGCACGGGTACCTTATAAGCACATTGGGAGTACCCCTTAGAGCAAGGGTCAGTAACCTCTAGCTACTGTGAAACTACAACTTCCAGCATACATGCTATTTGTGTTACTCCCATAGAAATGAAAGGAGGATGCTGAGGGTTGTAGTTTCAGAACAGCTGGAGTGCCGGAGGTAGCTGATCCCTGCTTAGAGATATGTCCCTTGGAAAAAGGGTTTAGTGTGTTTCTCCATTGCTTAGTGGTCTAGAATAAAAAAGGTCTTAAAGGCTATGTACACCTTCGGAGGCAAATTTTTTAAATAATTGCATTTTATTCATATGGGGCTAAAAATCATTTTATCAATTGGTCTTTATTAAAAAATATTGAGCCATTCTGTTACAAAGGGATAACTGTTTGTCTAGCTGTGTGAACTGTGTTTTATACTTTCACTTTGTGCCGGTCATCTAATAAACCTTATCTCTAATTTACTAAGATGACAAAAACACTTATTTAATCCACATTCTTATCAGAGATAAGAACTAAGCTATAATGAGTTTATAAGGTCTGAGAGCAGATATAAGGAGCCGTCAGCTGAGCTGCCTGATGGAACAGAGTGACTCCAGCAATGCGTCCTGTGTTACGGATCAGAGACTGCCTGAGAGAGGACTGTCTAGCTGTGAGCATCCACTCTCTTTAAAGGGTTCTTTTTTTTTTTTTTCTTTCTTGAAGAGTTTTTTCCCCGGAGTTCAGTATTGATTGTTGGTCAATATCTGCCATCCCTCACCCGGCCCGAGCACCGCGGCCTCTTCCCAGGCCAGTGACGGCACAGTAATTGGTCACATAACCTATTTGCAGCTCAGTTCCACCAAGTGAATGAGTCTGGGCTGCAATACCAAGTACCGCCGCCATACAGTGGAGCCCCAGAGTGTGATATCCGCATCTTTTGCAGCCCCATTGAAGCGAATGGGTCCGGAATCTGACCCGCAAAAACTGCGGATCGGATGCAGATGAAAAATACATTTGTGTGCATGAGCCCTAATTGTTAAATTGATCAGTGCCTGACTGCTGGGAACTGATCTTTTCGCTAGATTTAGGTAGCCGGTCCCCTGTTTTTTCCAGAACTGCGGTGGTGTAGTGGTCAAGCATGTATGCTGATTCTCTTTTGATTGCAGCTTCTTTAATTCTAAAATAACTTTTGGCAGTAGAGGACCTTACACCACTCCTGACGTTCCTGTTTTAATAGCTTCATGCATTGCATAAGTTGTGCCATTCCTTTATTCTTTCTACTAGAAGTTATGAATGAATTGCTAGCAGTCTGCAGTAAGGGTACAGAGGGGTGGTCACCAGTTAGGGGTGTGTACCTGCCACGGTATCACTCTATTCAATCAGTGCTGCCATTTTCAGAATGTGCAGGTACACCCCAACTGGTTACCTACCCTCTGTACCCTTACTGCAGACTGCTAGTAGGGATGAGTGAACTTGTGATTCAAGTTCGGCATACAAGGTTCAGGTTATCTAAGAATTCCATTACCACGGACCATAAGCTATGGTCCATGGTAGCGGAATCCATAATTGAGGTCTTAGACAACCCAAACCTTGTACGCCGAACTTGAAACACAAGTTCACTCATCCCTACTAGCAGTCTGCAGTAAGGGTACAGAGGGGTGGAAACAAGTTTGGGGGGGGGGTGTACCTGCACAGTCTGAAAATGGCAGCACTGATTGGATAGAGTGAGTCTGGGTAGGGACACCGCCCCAACTGGTTACCTCCCCTATGTACCCTTACTGCAGACTGCTAGCAATTCATTCATAACTTCTAGTAGAAATAATAAAGGAATGGTACAACATACAGACATAAGAATAGAAGCTCCAGAATTGTTATTACATGGGGAATGAATGAAGCTATTAACACAGACATATCAGGAGGGGTGACAGGTCCTCTTTAAAAAGGACCTTTCACCTCTCCTGTCATGGCTGTTTTAGTAAATGCTTGTATTCCTTATGATGTAACAATTCTGGATCATCCTTTTTTTAGAATTCTCCATAGTACCGTTCCAATGTTATTCCTCCTAGAAATTTATGAATCAACTGACAACTTACAAGATGGGGAATTCAAATATTTATTAAAACCGATGTCAGGAGAGGTGACGGATCCTCTTTTAATAATGACTGTAAAATATTAGCAGCACAAACATAGCTGTATATATTTGTGTGGAGCCTCGCACGCAGTGATCTATAGTGGAGGCGAGCGCATGGAGACCCTATTTCTAGTTCCGCTTCTCATTTAATAGAGATCTCTGATCTACATCATACATCATGGAGGGTTTTTCACTATTGTCATTCCAGCGCCCTATTTCAGATAAGCTCTGGATTTATGATGCTCAGGAAATCCTATATTATTATACGGGCAGCAACGTTAACTCTTTTACCCCATGCTTATTAAAAGGAAAAGAAAATATCAGGCCACACATATTCATGGAAACACTGCACATTTATTTCCAGCTAGTACATGCTGAGCTATGCGTGAGATGTTATATCTGTACTTTACAGATCATATGTCTTACCGCATAATAATGATGTTTTCTATGTTACGAACCATTACATTGAAATTAATTGTAATTTTCCGAGATGGAGTTTCATGGCTTTATCTTAGCTTACATGTGAATCGATATGTCCAAGTACAATGCTGCTTTTGTACATGAATATACAGTAACTGCTCCAATTTAACACTGCACTCTGTATACAAGAATACAACTACTATAATGCTGACCCTATGTATATGATTCTACCTACCTACTATAATACTGCTCCCTGTATACAAAAATATAACTACTATAATTTTTCTCTTATGCGCAAAAATACTATCTACTATAATACTGCTCCTATGTACAAGAATATAACTACTATAATACTGTCTCCTATGTACAAGAATATAACTACTATAATACTGCTCCTATGTACAAGAATATAACTACTATAATACTGTCTCCTATGTACAAGAATATAACTACTATAATACTGCTCCTATATACAAGAATATAACTACTATAATACTGCTCCTATGTACAAGAATAGAATTACTATAATACTGCTCCTATGTACAAGAATATAACTACTATAATACTGCCTCCCATATACAAGAATATACCTACTATAATACTGCTCCTATGTACAAGAATATAAATACTATAATACTACCTCATATGTACAAGAATATGACTACTATAATACTGCTCCTATGTACAAGAATATAATTACTATAATAGTGCTCCCATGTACAAGAATATAACTACTATAATACTGCCTCCTATGTACAAGAATATAACTACTATAATACTGCTCCTATGTACAAGAATATAACTACTATAATACTGCTCCTATGTACAAGAATATAACTACTATAATACTGCTCTATGTACAAGAATATAACTACTATATATACTGTGCTCCTATGTACAAGAATATATATAGCTACTATAATATATAATACTGCCTCCTACTGTACAAGAATATAATATAACTACTATAATACTGCTCCTATGTACAAGAATATAACTACTATAATACTTCCTATGTACAAGAATATATACTACTATAAATACTAGAATATATGCTCCTATGTACAAGAATATAACTACTATATTACTGCTCCTATGTACAAGAATATAATACTATAATACTTCTCTATACTACAATAACTACTATAATACTGCTCCTATGTACAAGAATATAACTACTATAATACTACCTCCTATGACAAGAATATAACTACTATAATACTGCTCCTATGAATATAAACTATATATGATGTACAAGAATATAAAACTATTAATACTACCTCATATGTAACAAGAATATGACTACTATAATACTGCCTCCTATGTACAAGAATATATTACTATAAAGTGCTCCCATGTACAAGAATATAACTACTATAATACTGCTCCTATGTAAAAGAATATAACTACTATAATACTGCTCCTATGTACAAGAATATAACTACTATAATACTGCTCCTATGTACAAGAATATAACTATAATACTATAATACTGCTCCTATGTACAAGAATATAAATACTATAATACTACTCTATGCTACAAGAAATATAACTATCATGTACAAAGAATATGACTACTATAATACTGCTCCTATGTACAAGAATATAACTACTATAATACTGCTCCTATGTACATAGAATATACTATAATACTGCTCCTATGTACAAGAATATACTACTATAATACTGCCTCCTATGTACAAGAATAACTGAATATACTGTCCACAAGAATATAACTGCACTGATATGAATAACTGGCTCCTACTTACAAAGAAAGTTGAAATAAGACTGACTATAATACTCTCTCCTTCCTACCGACAGAAAGTATAACCTATCTATAATCTGTACCTATGTTACAAGAACTCATAGACACTCCTATGAGCATACTACATAACCTACGGACACTAGTAGCCAAGCAATTATTATACAATAAACTTAGCTACTGACGTCGCCGAAGTCAGATGCAGAGGAGAAAGGTAGACTACCTACGATAATACTGCTCCTAGTACAAGAATATAAATACATAATACTACCTCATAATGTACAGAATGAGGAACCATCAAAATATAATACTTCTACATCGTCACCAAGAATATAATTACTTAGAGATACTGTGCATCCTCAGGTCGTACGTACAAGAACTATATAAACCTACTAATACATAACTGCCACATCCTACTGTACAAGAACATATAACTACTATTAATACTAGCTTCCTATCGTACAACCAGGAAGGTATAATGCACTCACTGTAATAATACTGATCAGACCTATTAGCTACAAGATAAGACTAACTCTAATACGCTCCGTAGTACAAGAATTAGGAGAACTCCTTAAATACGTCGCTACCTAGTGCTACTAAGGAATAGTATAAAGACTACTATGTAATCCTGGCTCCCTGATGTACAGCAACTATACCTACACACTTATATTATACTTAGGCAGACCTATTCACTTCATATCCTTGTTTATACACAAAGGAAAATTGGTTTAAAAAAAACACAACCTACTATAATACTGCTCTCTATGGTATAAGAATATAACTACTGTAATACTGCTCTGATGTCAGAGTAGACACTACTATATTATGCTCCTATTACAAAAAATACTACTATAATCTGCCTCTATTACAAGAATATAACTACATAATACTGCTCCTATGTACAGAATATAACTACTATAATACTGCCCTATGTACAAGAATAATACTAATAATTACTGCTCCTATGGTACAAGAATATCAATACTTAATAATACTTGCTCCTATGTAGCAAGAATATAATCACTATAATACTGCTTCCTATGCTACAAAAATAACTATATAAATACTGTCTATGTACAACGAATAATAAAACTACTATAATACTCCTCCGTTTGTAAAGAATATGACATACATATAATCACGCTCCTATGTACAAGAATATAACTATTATAAATACTGCCCTATACTACAAAGAATATAAAGCTACTATAATACAATGCCTCATATGTACAAGAGTATACACTACTATAATTACTGTCCTATGATACACAAGAAATAACAATACTATCAATACTGCCTCATATAGTACCAGAATAGAACTATCTATAGATACTAACCTCTATGTCAAGAAGTAGAACTACTATAATACTGCTTCCTATACAAGAGGTAGTAACTACTATAATTACTGACTCTCGTGTACAAGATATAAACTTTCATAATCTGCTCCATGACAAGAATATAACTACTATATACTGCTCCTATGTACGAAGAATATAACTACTATAATAACTCGCAATCCTATGTACAAGAAGAGTAAAACTTATTTTTTTTTTCTTTTTTGTTTTTTTTTTTTTTTTTTTTTTTTCTTTTTTTTTTTTTGTTTTTATGTGAACAAAAATAAAAAAAAATATTAACTTAGTTTTTATTTTTTTTTTTTTTTTTTGGGGTTTTTTTTTTTTTTTATTTTCTTATGATTTTTTTTTTTTTTTCCTATAAACTGATCCTATTGCTACAAGAATATAACTACTATAATAACTTATCCTCCTATGTACAAGAATAGTAACTACAATATTAATACTGTGCCCTCGCTATGAATACAAGATTAACTACATATAATACTTGCTACCTATGTACAAGTAATATATGCTCTGAATGTAGCAAGGATATAACTACTGTAACTACTGCTCCTATGTACAAGAAAAATAACTTCACTATAATACTTCTCCTATGTTAACAGGGAATATAAACTATCGTATAATACGTCCTAATGTACAAGAATATAACAATAACTATAATACTACCCTCATATGTACAAGAATATAACTACTATGAGTTACTGCTCCAAGATATACAAGCGACATATACCATACAAGTATAATAACTGCTCCTATGTACAAGAATATAAACTACTATAATCACCACCTCATATGTACTAAGAATATGGACTACTATATACTGCTCCTGATGTACAAGATATAAATTACTATAAAAGTGCTTCCCATGTACAAGAATATAACTACTAAATACTGCCTCCTATGTACAAGATATTATAAAACTACTATGGAATAACATGCTCAATGATACAAGAATATAACTATACTAGATACTGGCTCCTTATGTACAAAAGAAGTAATAACGACATAATACTGCTCCTATGAAACAAGAATAAGATTACTCACTTATAATAACTGCTCTTCTGACAATGCAAGATATAGACTACTATAATCACTGCCTCCTAATGTACAAAATAATAATCTACTATATTATACTGACTCCTATTTGTACAAGAATGTAACTAATCTATAATCACATTGCTCCTATTTATACAAGAATATAACTACTATTAGAGTACTGCATCCTATGTAACAAGAATATAATACTACTAAGTAATACTGCCTACTTGTACAAGTGAAATATCATGGCTCACGGGATGTACAAGTAATTCCAACTAAGCTGTAATACTTGCTCTATGTACAAGAATCAATAACTTACGTATAATACTTCTCCTATGTTACAGGGGTAATTCATATATATAGTACCCTTTACGTAAAAAAGATGTATTAAACCTTTTTGCGCCTAATGTACAGAATTATAATACATAATTACTACCTCATAGGCTACAAGAATATAACTACTATAGTGACTGCACCCAATACAAAGGAATATACACCTATAATAGCTCCTATGTACAAGATATCAATAATACAATATAAGTACTACCTCAAGTATGTACAAGATAAATGTACTATCATATAATTACCTGCCCTCCTATGTACAAGAATATTTAATTAACCTATTAATAGTAGCTGCATGCTACAAGAATATAACTTTACTATAATATCTTGCCTCTATGTACAAGAATATAACTACTATAATACGCTCCTATGTACAAGTAATATAACTAACTATAAATATGCTCCTAAGTGTACAAGAAATATAAACTAGTAATACTCTCTATGTACTAAGTATAGAACTACTATAATACTTGCTCCGTACCAGTACGAAGAAATATAATACTATTTAACTGCTCCTATGTGCCTCAATATAAACTACATGATAATTACTGCTCCATGTACTAAGAATTGTAACTACTATATATACTTCATATGTATATAAGTATATAGCTACTTATTATACGCTCCTGGTACATAGGAATATAGACACTACGTATAATACTGCGCGTAGCACACTAATGTACATAAAAATATAACTTACTATTTAATACTAGAACCTCCTAATGTACTAAGAAATATTATCATCTACTCATCAAATTGTATAACTGCTCCTATGTACAAGAATTATGTACATAGCGCCCACGGTGAGACTATAATATCTATGCCTCCATGTAATCAGATGAGATAAATCTACTATTCAATACTGCTCCTATGTTACAGCATAAATCATAATTACAGGGATATAATACGCTCCTATTGTACAAGAAGGACTAACTTACTATAATACTGCTCCCTATGTACAAAAATATAACTTATATAATACTGCTCCTATGTACAAAGAATTATTATATCTACTATAGAGATACTAGTCTCTTACCTAATTCTACATAGGTATAACATAGGAGGACAGTATCTAGCTTATAATTAAAGTATAATCATGTTCTTCCTATGTACCAAAGATATAGTTTAAACCTAATTATAGAGTGAACTCCGCGCACTATTGTTCAGTAAATGTAATTAACTTATCTATCTAATACTCTATTGCCTCCTTAAGTACAGCAGTAAATGATAATAATGTATTTCTATCTACCAATCTAAGGACCATGGTAATTGATAGTAGATTACTGTGCATATCCTATCTTGTGATACACTTAGAATGGAAGCTAGTATTAATACTATACGTATTAAGTTGCATATAACTCTGCCTTGTACCCAGTAGAAGGTGACCCATAGAATAGAACTACTTTAAATAGCTTCTCAGCTAAATGTCACAAGAATAGAACTACCTATATAGTACTCCGCAACTCTTATAGGTAGGCAAGAAATAGACCACTACATATACTGCTCCTGTGTACAATGAATTATAACTTCTATAATTATATCTGCTACTAGTTTCTATAATGTTTCAAGAATGATATACCTAAACCTAGGTATAATACTGTAGCCATGTACAAGAAATTATAAACTTACAGCTATAATACTTGCTCCTATGTACAAGGTAGGAATATTAATCTACCTTAATCACTGCGTACCTAATGTTTACAAAAGCGTTATTGAATATTAACCTTTTACTTAATTAATAACTAGTTTTGAATCTATCCTCTATGTACAAGAATATAACTCTTACAACTAGTAAAATCTAACTACACTCTTATGTCAAGATATATATAACTACTATATTAATTACGTTCCTCCTAATGCCTACCTAAGAATATAACTATTTGAATTACTGGCTCCTATGTACAGAATATAACTACTATAATATCTCCTCCTATTTTATCAAACATAACTAGTTAATACTATTCTTATAATACTGCTCCTGTACAGAATATAACTACTATAATACTGCTCCTATGTACAAGATATAATACTATAATACTGCTCCTAAAGTTAAACTTTTGTATAATATTTAAATTTCCCCCCTTTAAAATTTTTATTGTACAAGAATGATAAAACTACTATAAATACTGCTCTATTGTACAAGAATATAACTATATCAATAACTATAAACTGCTCCTATGTACAAGAATATAACTACTATAATACTGCTCCTATGTACAAAATATAAACTACTATAATACTGCTCCTATGTACAAGAATATAACTACTATAATACTGCTCCTATGTACAAGAACAAGAATATAACTACTATAATACTGCTCCTATGTACAAGAATATAACTATTATAATACTGCTCCTATGTACAAGAATATATAACTACTATAATACTGCCTCCTATGTACAAGAATATAACTACTATAATACTGCTCCTATGTACAAGAATATAATACTACTATAATACTGCTCCTATGTTACAAGAAGATATAAACTACTATAATACTGCTCCTATGTACAAGAATATAACTACTATAATACTGCCCTATACAAAATAAACTACTATAATACTGCTCCTATGTACAAAAGAACTATATACTGCCTTACAATATAACTATATAATACTGCTCCTATGTACAAGAATAGTAACTACTATAATACTGCTCCTATGTACAAGAATAGAACTACTATAATACTGCTCCTATGTACAAGAATATAACTACTATAATACTGCTCCTATGTACAAGAATAGAACTACTATAATACCGGTTTATAAACAGTGGACACTGGCAGCTGCTCACCATATCTCTGAAGCTAGCACTGTCACATAGTTAACCCACATTAGGCCAGTGCAGACACATGCATTAAGCCTGACATTAGCATCTCTCCCGCTGACAGGCCATGCTAAGGCGACTCCACTATTATAAATCTCCACATTCAGACGAGAGCTCTTTACCGTCGTTTGCGCTCTCGCCCTCGCTGGTCCTCTGTTGTGTAGGGAGCAGCGTTTTCCTGCTCTCTGACTGGAGCGTGTTTCCTGGGAGAGCAGCCATGAATTATACAGCGCCTTGTTCTGTCAGATAAATGTCTCTCTGAGAACACATTTGGATAGAGAAGAGTGACGGTGACACCAGGACCTCGGAAGCGCTGTCAATTTTCACTTGATGGCGGTGACATTTGAAAACGCTGAGACAGACAACTATTTCTTAGTCACCAACTCCAGAGGGTAACTTTTTGGCGTCTGCTGTGTACATTGGGGTTTGTGTGTGCCAAGCATCTCTGGTAGAGGAACCTGTTAAATCCATGTGACAGGGACAGGAGGCAGAGGTCTGTTCTCCACTGCTTCTAAGTATATTGTCATTTTAAAGGGGTTGTCCAGAATTAGAAACACTTGGCTGATTACTTCCAAAAACAGCTCCACCCTTGTCCACAGGTTGTCTGCGATTATTGTTTTTTTTCAAAGGGGTTGTTAGAAAAACATGGCTGCTTCCTTCCAAAAACAGCTCCATCCCAGTCTACTGGTTGCGTGCAGCATTGCAGTTCTACCCCACTGACTACAATGGAGCTGTGTTGCAATACCAGACACAATTCATGGGCAGGGGCGGTGCTGTTTTTGGAAGAAAGCAGCCATGTTTTTCTAATCCTCCACAACCCAAAGTGGTTGTGTAATCTAAGAGTCAATGATGCATGATTCCAGTGTATTATTATTTTTATTTTTTTTTGTTAGGGGCAAGAGTTGTGACCGTCGAAAAACACCATTAAAGGGCATCTGTCAGCAGTTTTGTACCCATGACACTGGCTGACCTGTTACATGTGCACTTGGCAGCTGAAGACATCTGTGTTGGTCCCATGTTCATATGTGTCCGCGTTGCTGAGATATATGATGTTTTATTGTATGCAAATGAGCCTCTAGGAACAACAAGGGCGTCGCCTTTACTTCTAGGGCCCCGCTCTCTCTGCAACTGCCTTCTGCACTTTGATTGACAGGACCAGTCAGTGTAAATATGATCACGCCCGGTCCTGTCAATCAAAGTTCATAGGGCACAGCAGTTGTAGAGAGAGCAGAGCCTCTAGGTTTAATGGTAACGCCCCCATTGCTCCTAGAGGCTCATTTGCATATAATAAAACCTCATTTTTCTCAGCAATGCGGGCACATATGAACATGGGACCAACACAGATGTCTTCAGCTGCCAAGTGCACATGTAACAGGTCAGCCATACCATAAAACGAGGGCTGGCCCTTTCATTTAAGGAATTCGGGTGTGGTCTAGAGGTACAGGGCGAAGGAGCTCTGGTGCTCCAAGGGGCTTGGACCCACCCCTGAGGTGCACTAAAAAAATCATGTAATTCAGGGACGGTGCATAGGAGACACATAAGTAAGGCATTGTGTTCCTCATCAGGATCTTGATGACACATGCTCTTTAAAGGTGAAATGGCTGACCCTATAATTGTGTGCAGAAAATAGAATACAAATAATTGAAAATGAAAAAAAAAGCTACAATCAGAAAATAAAAACGGATTAGAAAAAAATTGTGATTATCTGGTTTTAATTAGTAAAAACAAAAATATAGGTGACACATTCCCTTCAGTAATGCTGCAACATGCAGAGACATTCTGGACAGTTGTCGCTTTCAACTACTTGGGAAGAGTTTGGGGAAAGCCCTCTACTTTTTCCAGATCCCTTGATTAGTAGGACAAAGCTTAGCCCCTATACCGAGCCCCTGTAATAAAATATATAACGATGTCATTCACATTGTGGTCACCGCTGATTCATTCCATTTCCAGGGAAGTTATTTCACATCGATTTTGGTTACATTCTGGGAAGAGACCCCAAACCTCTGCCTCCTCCTATGAAGCTGAACAAAGAGATGGTGGAAGGAATGGGAGGAACCCAGAGCGAGCAGTACCAGGCTTTCCGCAAACAGTGTTACACAGCGTTCCTGCACCTCCGCAGGTAAGTGTACATGGTGGATAGACAGCATTATATGACGCAGGTTACACCATAAGTCACATATGGATATTCGCCCTACTAGCGGCCGTCCTCAGGACTAAGTTTTCACCATCATTTTGCACTTTAAACACTACAATAAAAAATAAAATAAAAATGAAAACAGAATTTTATAAATGTTTGTAAACTTATTAAGAGGAAAAACTAAAATTTCTTGTGGACTTACCATATTTTTCGCTTTATAAGACGCACCCCAGATTTTAGAGTAGGAAAATGAGGCCAGACCTCATATCAGACCCCTCATAAATTTCAGGACATCACATCAGACCCCCAATATCAGCCCTCCATATCAGACCTCAGATCAGCCCACTCAACAATATTCGCTTTATAAGACGTATGGCCATTTTCCCCCTACTTTTGAAGGGAAAAAATATGCGTCTTATAAAGCGAAAAATACGGTAAGTATTCAGACCCTTTGCTTTGACACTTGAAATTTAGCTCCATCACTGGCCCTCATTTCTCTTGATCATCTTTAAAGGGGTTCTCCGGGAATTAAGAAAATGAAAATACTTAAATATTACTTTAATATAAACATATTCCCAAATAACTTTCACTATTTATAATGGCTTATTTTGTCTGGGGAGCAATAATTAGGAGAAACAAAATGGCTGCCGTCCTATTAATACATACAAAACCTATCCTAATCACACGGGAGGACAAGTTACTTCACAACACTGAGGTAAAGAGCTGCCTCATCCTCCTCTCTGCTGGTCAGGGATTTTGATCCCAAATACAGATGATAAGATCTTCAGCTGAATCTCTGTAGGAATGGTGTTCATGAGGAGACATGAAGTACAGAGAGGACGGACAGGACAGACTGTGGTAATGGAGACTGCTCATTATCCACATCTACTCATGGACTCCATTCCTACAGAGATTCAGCTATATATCATATCATCTGTATATAGGATCATAATACCTGACAGTCAGAGCAGAGAGGAGGATGAGGCAGCTCTTTAGTTCGGTGTTATGAAGTAACTTTTCCTCCTGTGTGATTAGGACAGGTTCTGTGTGTACTAATAGGACGGCGGCCATTTTGTTTCTCCTAATAATTGCTCTCTAGACAAAACGAGCCATTATAACTAATGAAAGGTATTTGGGAATATATTTATAACTAAGTAATAGTTAAGTATTTTCATTCTTAATTCCTGGAGAACCCCTTTAAGATGTTTCTGCACCATGGAGTCCACCTGGTTCTACACCTTGGAGGCCACCTGTGGTAAATTTAGTTGATTGGACATGATTTGGAAAGTCACAGCTCTGTAGACGGGATTGAGTGGAGGCACAGATCTGGAGAAGGGTACAAAAAAAATCTTCTGCACTGAAAGTTCCCAAGAGCACAGTGACCTCAATAATTCTTAAATCGATAAAGTTTGGAACAACCAGGACTCTTCCTAGAGCTGGTCGTCCCACAAACTAAGTAATCAGGGGGAAGGGTCCTCAATGGTCATTCTGGCTAAGCTCCAAAGATCCTGTGTGAATATAGGAGAGACTTCCAGAAGGTCAACCATCACTGCAGCACTCCACCGACCTGGGCTTTATGGCAAAGCGGCCAGGAAGAAGCTTCTCAGTAAAAAACACATGGAGGTTTGCAAAAAAAAGCACCTAAAGGACTCTCAGACTGTGAGAAACAAGATTCTCTGGTCTGATGAAACCAAGATTGATCCTTTTGGCCTCAATTCTAAGCCAGAAAACCAGACACTTCCCATTATCTGCCCAGTACCATCCCTACAGTGAAGCATGGTGGTTGTTGGGTGGTTGTTTTTCAGTGGCTTGAACAGGGAGACTGGTCAGGGTTGAGGGAAAGCTGAATGAAGCAAAGTACATTTGATCTTTATAAAACAATTCAGAGTGCCCTGGACTGAAGGCTCCCTCCAACAGGACCCTAGGCACACAGTCAAGAAACACAGGAGTGGCTTAGGGATAACTCTGTGAATGTCCTTGAGGCTTTTAACTAGTCTGAAAGGGCGGTCTCAGGTGTTTACAGTAACCCTTTGTTGTAATGAAGCTGTACCCTAAATCAGGTGAACGTTGGGTGCTCAGCTTAGTAGGGATTTGACTCCCAGTATCTCTGCCGACCAGTTGTTGGAAGGGCCCTTGTTCGGGTCAGCACTGCAGTTTGACGTCACATCCATCAGTTAGGTCCCCATTCAAGTGGGATTGAGCTGCAACTCCAAATGCAGCCACTACACATTGTACGGCGCTGTGCTTGGTATACTAGGCAGAGGCCATGGCGCTCATCTGTGCTCTACCGCTTCTTCAGACAGCTGGTAGGCAGGGTCCAGGTAGTCAGGCATGCGCCTCATCATATATTAGGTGCATCATCCGGCAACGCAGGGGATATCAAGTCGGTTTTGATAAATCTCCCCTTAGGTGTCTGTGTATTGTCTGGATGCCCTTTCCTCTGAATGGCCAGCTTGTAATGCTACCTTTCCCCTATAGTGTCCATTGCAGGAGAGAAGTCTGGCTGATACAACAGAGTAGAGTAGAATCATCACCTTCTTTTTTTGGTGGGGTGTGAAGCAGAGCATTACTTTATTATTTATTGTTTTGCAATTTTATGTTTTTTTTTGTTTGTTTGTTTTTTTTATTTCATGTAAAGTCAACTCTTAATAACCATTGTTAGTGCAGGTAAAAACCATTCTGAGCGATGCACATGGGTTGCTCTCTCTTCCATCATCAGACACCGGCAAGGAAAGTTCTTTGCCCTTCATTAATAACACATCGTTAAAGAAGCCGTAATCCGTTACCAGTGAAAATATTGTCTCCTTCCAAATAAGACCGTGTTATACATTCCATCCATTATCACCTCATATCAGTATTTGTACAGAACTGGCTGGCGCTCATTAGAAAGAACACTCGCCCTATTAAATACCAATTAGAGTCATTTATGACCTTTCTATAGGCTGGAGGCTCTCAGGATATGGAATCTCACTTATCAGAAGCAAAAAACGCCAGAAACAAAATGGAGGGCATTGCACGCATCAAATAGATTATTGGTTTTAGGGTCAAGGATAGTATTGATAAGGGTCAAGAGAAAGGGGTCATAAAATGCCCTAACTTTTTATTATCTAAATTTGTGCTTCCTATGGCACTAATAATAAATTCTCACAATGTGTTATATTTAGAGATGAGCGAAGCGTGCTCGTAACGAGCACTGTACCACTCGGCTCCCCTGCGCTCGCATGGGCGCAGACAGCCGCTTCCGTCCTCCTCACCCGACGGAAGCGTCTGCCTGCGCCCATGCGAGCGCAGGGGAGCCGAGCGGTACAGTGCTCGTTACGAGCACGTTCGCTCATCTCTAGTTATATTCGATTTTCCATAGATCTACAGGTTAATCTAATGAGTTGTCACAAACTTGACTCTGCTACATCAACACCATTTCTGGTTTTCCTAACCCTCATCTTAAAGGGGTTGTCTCACTTCAGTAAGTGGCATTTATTATGAAGAGAAAGTGAATACAAGGCACTTACTAATGTATTGCTATTATCTATATTGCTTCCATCTATATTGCTTTTTGCTGGCTGGATTCATTTTTCCATCACATTATACACTACTTGTTTCCATGGTTACAGACCACCCTGCAATCCATCAGTGGTGGTCGTGCTTGCACACTATAGGAAAAAATGTCAGCCTCTCTAGTGGCCAGGATCATGGGAGAGCACATAGGCCGGTGCCTTTTCCTTTAGTGTGCAAGCACGGCCACCACTGGTGGATTGCAGGGTGGTCGTAACCATGGAAACAAGCAGTGTATAATGTGATGGAAAAATGAATCCAGCCAGCAAAGGAAGCAATATAGACAATCACAATACATTAGTAAGTGCCTTGTATTAACTTTCTCTACATGATAAATGCCACTTACTGAAGTGAGACAACCCCTTTAATTTCTTGGTCTGCAGCTAGGTTAATCGTTGGTCTTGTGGCTGATTCCCCCCCCCCCCAACTTATGGTTCTGCTTACACATAAAGGTCATGGACACCTTTGCATGAAATTATTTTTTATAAATGTGTCACAGTTCTGATCCTGATCCTCTCACTACTCTCCCCAACCCCTCTTGTGGCATTCTAGATAGTAGCAGGAGGTTGTACAAGAAGATATGTGGAGAGGAATGAGAGAGCGCAAGCAGGGCAGGAGTCACAGGCTGTAGATTGGGAGGAGCACACACAAGTCACTTTGTATGGGCAGGATCACATAGGGTGTGCCAAGCAGAGCACCCAGAGCAAACTATGGAGGAGGCGAAACATAGACTCATCAGCCTCCGTGTCATCACAATTGAGAGGAGAGATCCATTGTGAGCTGTAGAGGGGGAAAGCAGTCCATTATTGAAGCTAAGCTGATACATGAGAGCTAGTGAAAGCAGCAGCATCCTGGACACACAGATCTTGCATCCAACATGTCTTACACGTCCACATGAGAAAAGTCTGAAACTAGGATTAGGTTTGAAAATGAATGAAGATTACAGACTGAAATATTTGCCCGACTTATTTTTACTCAAAGTAATCACTAATGCGGAGATCTTTTTTTTTTTTTTTTTTTTTTCCCCCAACGTCAGAGCTGCCCATAGCCATTAAAGTGCTAAATGTAAGGTCTGGCCAGTTCTAGGTACACCCTTGTGTCTGCATCATTCCTGATCAAATGTCCAGATCTCTCTTCTGGTTCTGTCACCTAGATCAGACTATTTTTTGTCTGATGACTTGGGTTGTACAACCAGCGCGATTCAGTACACTCCTACACTCCACTGATGCACATTTCATGGTGATGAATGAAGCAAGGAGGCATGAATCCTGTGTTGTTTCAGGTTATTTTTCAGAATAAACTGCATACGTCTACATGAGGAATAACACTATTTCTGACTTGTATATGACTTGTATCTGGTATATTTTAGCAGTTTTTTCCTTTGCAATTTTTCTATAATTTCCTTTTTATGAGCTGGTGGGTCGAGACTGGCTGGAATCATGCCTGTCCATACATAGGACATGGATAAGAGTCCCTTAACATGACCATATGTTTGCACTTTCCGAATTATGGTCCGTTTTTGCATATCCGTTGTTCCGCAATTTTTTTCTGTTTTCATTCCCTTGTACACCTGCATCCGTTGTTGTTCTGCAGAAAAAACGGAAGTTGTGTTTCTGTATGTACGGATGTGGACAGCACATGGTCTACTGTCCGCGTCTTTTCTGGCCCCATTGAAATGAATGGATCCGCATGCCGTGCCGTGCCGCGGATTCGCGTCCTCGCCTATCCCTTGGTTGAACTTGATGGACTTCTGGACTTTTTTCAACCGTGTTAACTATGTAACTATGTAGACTCAAACATACAGTGGTGTGAATGGACCCTAAGCAGGAGAATCTGCTGTACACCCTGAATAGCAGCACCTGTGTGGAGGACATTACACAGCAGAAATGAACAGTTTAGATTTGATTCCAGTATTTCCAGTTAAATAATGCAGTAAAGCACTTACTACCAAGCAACAGTTTGCGTTTCTGCGCCTATCTCCAGCAGCCTTCTCCTCCCTGCTTTCTCCATAGACTTTAAATTAATCCAATCTTTCAGTGAGCAGGCAGCCTATCATTTGTTGCTTACGTGTGTCACACTTGCCGCTGCTGCTGCTAATCTCTACTGTTGAGGGCTGGCTCTGAGCAGAATCAATGTCCTTCCCCCCTTCTGACAGCTGACAATATAGTCCCTTACCCTGAGTCTTCTTAGCTGTACTGCCCTGTTACTGCAGGGGCTCTACTCTATTTCTGATAATATGGGCAGTAATCTATTTTTATCGGCTGTTCTGCAGTGAACAGGATCATTATGCAGATTTGAGTCATGTCTCAAGGGTTATCTAAAGAGTTGAACATAGACTTACAGGATAGCTGCCTTACATCTGGTGACATTACAGGCAGAGCTTGTTAAGAGCTCATTTGCATCCCTTTCCTCCCAGAATTCCATGGGAGCAGGCATGGCCTATAAGACTCCTCACTCTGATTAAGGTGCTCTCTCTCCAAGGAGAGTTAGTACCCCCCAAACCTAGAAAATTTCAAGAATTAAAAAAAAATTAGATTCAAATAAATATGGTTTAAAGGGGTTTTCCAAGATTTTAATACTGATGACCTATCCTCTGTATCACTGGGGATCTGACACCCAGGACCCCTGATGATCATCTGTTTGAGAAGGCAGTGGCCCTCTCAGTCGCACCACAACTTTCTGGCTGCTTTCTTTAGGCCAGTGATGCCACATTCATCGGTCTCATAACTTAGGTGCTGCTCAGCCCCCATAGGATTGAATGTGCCTGACCTGCAATACCAAGCACATGTTAAGCAATGTACAGTGCTATGCTTGGTAACCATGGTAACTCACAGGAGCGCCAGTAAATTCTCAAACAGCTGATCGACGTGGGTCTTGGGTGTCGGACCCCCACAGATCAGATACTGATGACCTATCCAGAAAACCCTTTTAAGTTCTTGTATTGTAAGTGACTGATTGGTTCTCCCATGTAATTCTGTTTAATACTCGGTGTAAAAGTTTATAAGTTTCCCTTGTAATGAAGTGGGTTAGAGATAGTACCCATCCCCCATTGTGCTGATACATTCCTGAGTGATCTCAGAGACATGCGTGATGCACACTGGAGGAGGGACTAACAGGTTTATACTCTGCTACCCACCATGTCTTAGGAGACTCCACCAGGCCCTCCATTCTAGGTAGGATGTGAGTATGACTTACCCTATTTCTCTTGTACACCCTGGGGTGTTATGTGTTATAATGTGGTAGACAGCCATGGGTTATAGCATGATGGACGGAGTCTCCACCCCATTTAGGCTAGTGATGTTTATTTACTTTTTATTATTCTGTATATGATTTCTTTGTGTTATCGTATATTTAATCACTTAGTGAATATATTTATTCATGTAGCCTGCATAAGCTTATTTATTCTCAAATTTTTTGAATTCACTTTACGTTACAGTTCTATATAAGTATCCTGAATACTTACATGATAGTAAGAAAAAGCCCGATGTTACCATATAACTACATGAAATTTGTTAATACTCAATGTAATACTAAAATATTAAATTAAATCTCAGCAAGGTGGACAAGAAATAAGGAAAAGAACAAACAGCAGGTGGCGCTGTACAATAACATTATTCTGAATAACTCAGTGGCTATGCTAAATTGTTAATTACGTGTAATTACAAAAGTATTCAGATCCAGGTGCGGGTTTAAGTAATGCAGAATAGTTTTTGTGGCACAACTTCTTTAAAAGAAGATATTGGGAAATATAGTCCATTGGTGACGGGAAATAGCTAGCTTCTCCATGTACTTGCCTTTCATAATCATCCATGTAGCTTGCAGCTAGTCAGGCGAAACATGGAATTTACAACAGACAGATAAGCGGAGACGCGGATCCTGAGCAGGTAAGCAATATATCGACGTTTGTGCCAGCTCACAGAATGATCTGTTCTTTACAAGATCCATCACAGCCTCGGCCATTCCCTGGACCGTCTCGCTCACCCAGCACCGTCGATACACGAGCCTCATTATAGTTTACAAGATAGGTGCCTGGAAAAAAAATGGCCGTTCAGCAATAAATTCTAATGAAAACTATTGGAACTAAAACTTGAACAAAAAATTGAAAGCTCATTTCCCTGTACTCATTTCTGGTTGTCTAATTACAGGACTGGTGGTGAAATAATTAGCTTCTGCCCTTTTAAATATACTAGATGATACACGAGATAAGAGGCAATAACACTTCATACTTTAATTAACTTCATAATTAATATCCTTCCTTATCGTGGCCCGATGACGACTCCTTTCTTAGAATTTTAATGTCCAGGTTCACTTCTCAGCAGATGTAGCAGTGCTGAATTTGTCCAAAAGTGTAACTAAACCTGTGATGAACATAAGAAGGGACATCAGTGCTGATGAGGGCACTCTGCCCCGTTGGCTTTCATAGGATAGGATGCATCGCACAATCTCGGCGCCTCTGCACAGTGGCATGAATTGTGGCACATGACAGATTTTTCAATGTGGCACTTCGCCCTGTTGTACCTGCAAACTCTGCCCTGTGGCACCTGCCGGACAGGCTCTGCCCTGTGGCACCTGCCGGACAGGCTCTGCCCTGTGGCACCTGCCGGACAGGCTCTGCCCTGTGAAACCAGCTGGACAGGCTCTGCCCTGTGGCACCTGCCGGACAGACTCTGCCCAGTGGCACCAGCCGGACAGGCTCTGCCCTGTGGCACCTGCCGGACAGGCTCTGCCAGTGGCACCTGCCGGACAGGCTCTGCCCCGTGGACCGACGGACAGGCTCTGCCCCGTGGCACCCAGCCTGCCCGTGCACCGGACAGGCTCTGCCCCGTGGCACCCGACGGACAGGCTCTGCCCCGTGGCACCCGACGGACAGGCCCTGCCCCGTGGCACCGACGGACAGGCCCTGCCCCGTGGCACCTGACAAACTCTGCACCGTTGCTACGGACAAACTTAGTTTGGCTGCACTATTAGTGTATCGTCTATGATGATGATATATTTTACCCCTGATATCCTGTTGAAATCCTGAGTAATCTACCATTCACACATTATTTTTCTCTTTTATTTTCTGCAGTTTTAGAATCTCCCCTCCCCTCCCCCAGAACTCCAAAGAGAATTGCGGCCAGACAGGCTCAAGCCTTGGCGCCAATCTTATAAGATTAAGATTGTGGCGACTGGAGGGTTGAGGAGAGAATGTATATTGCTGGTCAGATTTTTCAGTTTTCCCTGGACTAGCGATGTGAAGGAATCCGTCCTCTCCTCGGCACCTCCTTAGAATCCTGATCAGTCACCATTTAAGAGAAGAAAAGTGTTGCGCGACAGATCGTCTCCAGATACAAAGTTCCTTAAACAGTTTTATAATGAAAGAGATTAGGTAAAGATTGGGTAAATTCTCTGAAGCTTTCGGTTGCTGTGGAAAGTCTGAAAACACATAATGCCGAGTATTTTCTGCAGACATGTCTGATTTAAAGTTCGGGTTCTTGAGTTTGAAAAGGCTTTGATAGAGGCCCAGTGGGAATCTGGACAGGGAGAGAGATGAAGGGAGAACATAATGTTGGGCATACAATCAGTGTAACGTTTAATGCATACGAAACAACGCTTCAGACTCTTCTGATGTGGAAAATATGTTTTAATTTGTTTAAAATTTCTGATGTAATCTTCCTCCATCCTCTCCTCATGTATGTAGCTACATCACCCTCCCGTGTGTACATAAATCTTTCTTCATCTTTCCTCCCCTATACATCCTCCTTTTCCACCTGATTGTCCCCTCCCATATATACAGTATATATCTACATGTCATCTTCCATCAGTCATCCCCCCCCACATTTCTACACCTTCCTCTATCCGATCTTCCCATATATCTTCATCTTCCTCCATCCTATCCTCCCATATATCTTCATCTTCCTCCATCCTTTCCTCCCATATTTCTACATCTTCCTCCATCCTTTCCTCCCATATATCTACCTCTTCCTCCATCCTTTCCTCCCATATATCTACCTCTTCCTCCATCCTTTCCTCCCATATATCTACCTCTTCCTCCATCCTTTCCTCCCATATATCTTCATCTTCCTCCATCCTTTCCTCCCATATTTTTACATCTTCCTCTATTCTTTCCTCCCACATTTCTACACCTTCCTCCATCCTTTCCTCCCATATATCTACCTCTTCCTCCATCCTTTCCTCCCATATATCTACCTCTTCCTCCATCCTTTCCTCCCATATATCTACCTCTTCCTCCATCCTTTCCTCCCATATTTCTACCTCTTCCTCCATCCTTCCTCCATATATCTACCTCTTCCTCCATCCTTTCCTCCCATATATCTACCTCTTCCTCCATCCTTTCCTCCCATATTTCTACCTCTTCCTCCATCCTTCCTCCCATGTATCTTCCTCTTCCTCCATTCTTTCCTCCCACATATCTACACCTTCCTCCATCCTTTCCTCCATATATCTACCTCTTCCTCCATTCTTTCCTCCCACATTTCTACACCTTCCTCCGTCCTTTTCTCCCACATTTCTACACCTTCCTTCATCCTTTCCTCCATATTTCTACATCTTCCTCCATTCTTTCCTCCCACATTTCTACACCTTCCTCCATCCTTTCCTCCCATATATCTTCATCTTCCTCCATCCTTTTCTATCATCTTTCTGCCTCGTCCTCTATCCTACCCGTCTGTTTATATCTAAATCTTCCTCCATTTTTTCCCTCCTATAGAGCTACATCTTCATCCCTCCTTCATTCCCATGTAGCTCCTATACATCTTCCTCCATTCATTCCTCACATATATCTACGTCTTCCTTCACCCTTGCCTCCTGAATATTTCTACACATTCTTCCACCCTTCCCTCCATATATATCTACATATTCCTTCATCCTTCCCTCTTGAATATCTGCATCTTTCTCCATCCTTTTTTCACATGTATCTACATGTTCTTTCATCCATTCCTATCATATACTGTCTCTGTATTTTCCTCCATCCTCCCCTCCACCCTTTTCTATTGTATATCTACATTTTTCCCACCCTTCCCTATTTTATCTACATCTTCCTCCATTCATTTTCCTTCATCCTTTCCTCCTGTATATAGCTAAATCTTCCTCCCCCTTCTCTCTCAATTAGCTACATCTTCATCCACTCTACCCTCCTGTATATACAGTATATTGTCTTCCATCCTTTCCTCCCATATGTTTACATCTTCCATCATCCATCCTTCCCATATAGCTGTATCTTCATCCTTCCCTATCATATATCTACATTGTCTTCCATCCTTTCATCTCTTATGTCTACATCTTACTCCATCTGCCCATCCTGTGTATCTACATTTTCCTCCACCCTTCCTTCCTGTATATCAGTATCTTCAGCCATCCTGTTTTCTTGTATAGCTGCATCTTCCTCCACCCAACCTCCTCCCCTCCAGTATATCTACATCATCTTCCTCCTCTACGTCTATCTATATTTATATACACGTTTCCTCCACCCTCCCCTCTTGCATATCTGCTGTATGTCTTCATGTCTCTGTCTCTTTATATGTTCCTTGCCCCTATGGTCTCCCATGATCGGCTGTAGAGGGTTGATATGATATCTCACCTTCTTGAGGAACTTTCCATCGATCACAATGTCATTCCTAGATAAGTAGCAGAGTAACTCAATCAGCTTCGATTCTTTTTGGAAATTGTATCCGTTTTTCCTCTGATACAATTAGCACATCCTCTGCTGGTGACCTGCTGGTCTCCCGAGAGTCCTCTCTGTCCTTCATATGACTGCACTCCTCCAGCTTTGTTGCACTCCCCTGTGTACATTTAAAGGTGTTATCTGTGTTTATTAGATGGTTTTGCTTGGAATTATTTGTAAGTGAATGTGGAGAACTATATTAAAAAGAGTGGGTGATGTTCTGACTTTGGGAGTGGCTGTGGGTCTGTGTATTTAATAGACTCCCATTAGAAAGATCAGCAGGAATGCTCACTGTAGACATAAAACTAAAACAGACAGATTTCCCCGTAGTCATCGTTCACTTGGGAATTCCCAAATTAATATTATTGTTTGGCCGTGGTGTTATAATACGTAAATATTACTTTATTATAAACTAGCAGAAGGACCCGGCTTCGCCACGGTATATTTAATCTATTTCATTTAATATAATTTATGTTTGTGTCGTTAAAATATATCGAGAGTGACCTCTACAGCACCCCGCCTCCTTAACAGTGACCTCCACAGCCGCTCCTTAACACTGACCCACAGTGCCCCGTCTCCTTAAAATGGGACCTTCACAGCAGCCTGCCCCTTTAACAGTGAGTTCCACAGCACCTCACCCCTCTTAAGTGACCTCTACAGCACCCACCCCTTAACACTGACCATAGGTTACAGTCCTCTTAACTGATCTCCACCATTCCTGACCCCTTTGACAGAGACCTCCACAGCGATTGCCTCTTTAACAGTGACTGTCACAGTACCCCGCTTCCTTAACAGTGACCTCACAGTACCCTGCTTTAATAGTGGCCTCCACAGTCCCCTCCTCCCTTAACAGTGACCTCCACAGTGCCCACCCCTTTAACAGTGACCTCCACAGCAGCCTGCCCCCTTAATGTTAACATCCACAGTGCCCTCCCCTTTAACTGTCACAGAACCAAGCAAAAAAACCACAATGAAGTGCACATCCAACAATGGTAAAAGCAATAGAATAATTTTATTGGACAACACAATTATACATACATCTGAAAATTGTATTTAGATGTATGTTTAATTGTGTTGTCCAATAAAATTATTCTATTGCTTTTACCATTGTTGGATGTGCACTTCATTGTGGTTTTCTTTGCTTGGTTATATGATAATTGTTTCTGAACCACTTGTGCACTCTGTTTTTATTGTTAATGTGCCCCTATTCTTCTGGTTACTCCCCTTTAACTGTGACTTCCACAGCAGTCTGCCCCTAGGGTGGACAGAGATCCGTTTTTAGGGCAATCCGGCTTTCAGACTCCCTGTCCTCTGTCATGCACAGGGCCTGGATGGACACAGGGATGTCCTTTTGAACAGCTCACTCTCAGACAGCAGCACTGTGCTGTCTGAGCATGAGCTGCAGGGAGAAAGTCACCCTCCCTCCCACCCGTGCAGCTGACAGAAGTTGATTTTTACCTTCATTTACCTTGATCCCTGTCGGCTGCAGAGTGAGAGGGGGAGTGGCCTGACCGAGTCAGGATGTGGCCTGATCAAACCGTGGGCGTGACTTAGCTGGACCTGGGGGCGGGGCTTTTAAGTCCTTTTTTTGAGGGTGGCCTGAACTACAGGTCGATGGTAATTTATGAGGAAACGCAGTGGAAGAAAACTTTTAATTCTACGGAATGGTAAATATGTGAAATTTACATTATATTAGGTAATGATTGATGATGAATTAGACTAAAACATAAGTTATATTTATGGTAACCGGAATACCCCTTTAACAGTGTCATCCACAGCGCTCTGCCCCTTTGAAGCTGACCTACAGCAGTGAACTGGCTGGGTTGTTATGGAAACCTGGTGTGAAACTGTCTGTATATGGAAGCTAAGGGCCTACGAGCTTCTATTGGCTGATAAGGGTCATGTGACCAGGCTTCTACTGGCTAAGGCATTTTTTGGGGAATATCTCAGGAACGGTACATCCCAGAGTGCTGAGACCTGGTCTAAAACCTTCCCGGACACCTGATGTACCTGTGTGCCAAATTTTGTGATTGTAGCTGTGACGGTTCAGATTCCTTTAGTGGACACACACACACACACACACACACACACACTCAGCTTTATATATTAGATAAATTCCCAAATACTTTTCATTAGTTATAATGGCTCGTTTTCTCTGGGGAGCAATCAGGGGAAATAAAATGGCTGCTGTTCTATTAGTTCACACAAAACCTGTCCTAATCACACAGCAGGACAAGTTACTTCACAACACTGAGGTAAAGAGCTGCCTCATCCTCCTCTCTGCTCAGGGATTAAGGTCCCGAATACTGTTTAATATGATCTTCATCTGAATCTCTGAAGGAACGGAGTTCATGAGGAGACATGAAGTACAGAGAGGAGGTGGGGTTGTGGCTGTGTCTTGCTGTGTGATTAGGACAAGTTTTGTGTGTACTAATAGGACGGTGGCCGTTTTATTTCTCCTAAAGATTGCTCCCCAGACAAAATGAGCCATTATAACTAATGAAAGATATTTGGTAATATATTTATAATAAAGTAATATTTAGGTATTTAACCCCTTCCCGACCGCCGCCGTACATGTACGGCGCGCGGGCGGTGCGGGGACATGACGCCCGCTCGCGGGTGCGGCGGGCGTCATGGCCGGCAAGTCTCTGCTGTTTCTAACAGCAGAGACTTGCCGCTTCTCACCTCCATCGGCGGCGACTTCCAGGGGCCTTACTGATGCCGTGATCACACGTGATCACGGCATCAGGATGCGTCTGAACCCGGAAGCCCACGCTTCCGGGTGGTGTACAGACGCCCCGATTGGCCAATCGGGGTGTCTGTACACCATATGAAAACTGTAATCCTCGCTGGTGAGGATTACAGTTTTCAAACTGCAATTCTTATTCTGGCCACTAGATGGCAGGCCAGGATAAGAAATGAGCAATTCATGGATTTAACTGCATCTAGTAAATCCATGATTGCTCATAAAGAAAAAAAACTAAACACAATAGATCAGATGATGTTTGAGCTTTAAAATAATCACAGAAAAATTTAAAAAAAATGTTAAAAAATATATAAAAAATAAAAAAGATATAAAAGTTCAAATCACCCCCCTTTCCGTATAAGTAAAAAATAAATACCTAAATAACAATAAATATAGACATTATGGGTATCACCGTGACCGAAAACACCCGTACTTTTAAAATATAAAAAAAAAAATTTCAATACGGCGAATTGTGTGGCGGAAAAAAGCGTCCAAATGGCGATTCGCATTTTTTTGTCGCTTTTTTTTTCTAAAAAAAATTAAATAAAAAGTGATCAAAAAGTCATACACACCCCAGAATGGTATCAATAAAAACTGCAGACCGCCCCGCAAAAAACGAGCCCCCATACAGCTCTCTACACATAAATACCAAAAAGTTATAGGGGTCAAGATATGACAAGGGGAAAAAAAAAAAAAAAGGGCAACTTTCTAATTATTTTATCACCATCTAAACGCAAGAAAAACTATACATTTTAGGTATTGCCGGATTCGTACTGACCAGTAGAATGAAAGTAACCGGTCAGTTTTAATGCACATCGAACGCTGTAAATAAGAAACCCGTAGAACTGTAGCGGAATAGCGGTTTTCTTGCAATTTCACCCCATTTGGAATTTTTTTCCTGCTTCCCACTACACCATATGTAATATTAAATGGTGGCGTTGGAAAGTACAACTTGTCCCGCAAAAAACAAGCCCTCATACAGCTATGTGAACAGAAAAATAAAACAGTTATGGCTGTTTGAAGGCAGGGAGCGCAAAACGAAAATGCAGAACCGAAAAAACCTCCGGTCGTGAAAGGGTTAAAGGGGTTGTCCCATCTCACTGTTTCCATGGGACTAAGTACTGACCTCAGGTGGCTGGCTTATTGAAACTACCGAGCAGGCCGTCCCTTCACTGTTTCCTTAGCTCCCATTGCATGGAAATTATGCAAATAGCGTAGCATGACAAACTATACTGTTTCCATAATTCGGCAGTTACAGAAGCAGTATAGCTTGCTCTGCTGTTTACGTAGCTAACATTGCCAGCTGACCCATCAGCTTCCCATAAGCCCAGCCATCTGGGGCTGGCACTTAGTCTCATTTTGCCATTGAATTGGAGAGATGGGACAACCCCTTTAAAATGATGGATTCCATGGTATACACTGAACCGTATATTTGTAATTGCATCATTGTATATTGCCCTTCTTTGCTAGTAGATCTTTATGACTGTATGATCCTGCTTGTCCATCCATCCGTCCATTTTCACGTACTGAAATTGTGCTTCTATTAGCCTTCAGAGCTGTGGTGCCTCCCACTTTTAGATTGAAAATAGCTTTTATTCAGAATCGGTCTTCAAAATCAGTGGTGGACTGGCCATAGACCTTACAGAGAAATGCCCGGTGAGCCCCCTGAGCCCTCCTCATGGCTGCCAGCAGGAAACATGTACTGATGTTCTCAGTAGTAATTAGTGCCAGGCAGGGGCAGACTGGGAACTTAAAGTAGCCCTGGAAAAAGTATGAAAAGTGGCCCCGTTTTGTAGTGTGGTCCGAATTGATAGAAGGCAGGGCCAGCAATACCATATTGTTGTACATTATACCGCCCCAACAGAGCCAAATACAACAGTCCATCACAAAATACTGCCAGCAGCACAAAATAATCCCCAAAAACTTCCACTGGCCGGCCCTGAGGAGAGCCCAGGCTGCCCTCTGGGCATCGGCCCACCGGGAAATTTCCCTGTAAGGTCTATGGCCAATCCGCCTCTGGTGCCAGGAGCACCAGGTACTTATGCACTTGGCCGGCAACCACAAGTATCCTTCTGAATTAATCTGTATTGCCGTCCCATCTACTTATGTTTCCCTGCCTTCTGTCAATTTGGACACACCTACAGCATAGGGACTCTTTTAGTTTATTTCCAGGGCCACTTTAAGTTGCCAATCCGCCCCTGGTCAAAATATACTTGTCACCGAGGGGAGAGGAGGGAAGGAGAGGAGTTTTTATCCTCTTCTTTTTTGTCGAAGTCTATACCGTCCACGATGGAGTAGTCTCTGAGCAGACTGCAAACCAGCCTGACGCACTCCTGGATGGACATCCTCTCCCAGTTCATCACCAGGCGTTTCCTGGCAAGCCACAGAGTGTCCTTAAAACAGTTCTTAAGGTGTCAGGCCTCCTGGATAACCTGAACATTGTAAGCACGGCAGTGTGCTTCAGGCTGCTCCTAGGAATAGAGTCTCTGAGTTCATTTTTCTGGGCGTCCAACAGGGTCTGTGCAAACGGACACTGCTAAAGAAGGTGCAAGGGTGTTTCCTCCTGGAATGGATTGGTGCACACCAACTAAGGGGACTCAAGTTCGACTTGTGGAAGCAAAGACTATCCGCAAGCTCATCCGAGTCTATTCCAAGGCTCCCTGTCGCCACCGCTGAGACTGTTTGGAAGAACATGGGTTCTAGTAGGTTAACCTATAAGCACAAAGACCTGGCATTGATGGCCATTCAGGGGGCCCTGCCCTGAGAACTTTCATGCCCATGAACTATGCAACACCAGGTACCGCTGGGTTACCTCCCCCCGTTGGGTTACATCTTATATGTGAAAGGACAAACAACCCCTATTATGCATCAGTGGTTTTGCGTTATTACAGGGAGAAACGCTAAAGGGAGTGGGTCACCTCCAAAATTGGTTTCACAGTAAGCATACCGCCATGTAGGCTAGTTGTCCTTACACATAACCCTATCTTTTTTATGTGTATCTGGTCCTTTCATCCTAAGAATGCATCTGTACCATACGGAGAGGCCCGCCCATGGTGCACCAAAAACCTTATTTGCATAAATTTAAAAAAATAAGCATTTCTTAGGATTTCAAGCTTGGATTTTCACAAGAAAGGTATGGAGATGTTTTGGTGCCTCTACCCTACATGGCGGTATGCTTACTTTGATACTGATTTTGGACAGAGAATTTTTATTTTCACTGTAAAAATTTGCTTGATATTATGGGATTGGTTTAACCTTTGCTTGTTTCATGGTTTTCTTTCATCTTTTTAGGTATTCCAACTTAATCCTAAATCTTTTCTCCCTGATGGTTGATGCCAACATACCAGACATTGCGCTAGAGCCAGACAAGACTGTCAAAAAGGTAAATGGTGCCGCTCTTTACAGTTTACTGCTTTCCGTAATTCTGCTTAAAATACTCCCTTCAGTTATTTCATCAGTTATTTCCATCAGTTATTGTGAGCCAAAGCCTGTGGTGAAGCCTACTCAGAGATCAGGTGTAATGGAAAGATCTCCACCTGTTCTGTGTTTTTGACCCACACCTGGTTTTGGCTCCCAGTAACCGATGGAAATAACTGACCAAATAACTGAAGTGTGAACTTGGCTAAAGTGGTGTCAGTCTATAGCATGCACAACAGCAAAATATTTCAGATTTCCATTTCCATCCACCATGACGGCCACATAGAGAGATTGACCCCTGACCTAATGAAGGGACAGGAAGCACAGAGAGTTTAAATTGCCCCCACCCACCCACCTTCCTCAGTGTTTTTCCTGTCCCTTCATGAGGGCAGTGCACAGAGAAGTCCTCTCTGGGGAGGTGAAGTAATTTTCTTTTCCTTCTTTTTTTTTTTATTTTTTGGGGCAATAGATGGTCGGTAACTGGGGTTACCCTCCTTCTTCTTAAAACATTATGGCCCTCCTCCCCTGACTCTCCGGCGGCCTCGTGCCAAAGCAGATCAGGGGGGGCAGCGAGGTACTCGTTCTAGTCAGCTAGAACCTGTTTACCTTTCCTGCACGATCTCCCTCCTGGTAGGGACTCGGCAGGGGGGACACGCCGGCACGGGTATCCACGATCCAGGCAGACATCGGATCTTGTGCGCGTTGGGACGCCCCACGTGACCGGGACGCCGGTCACGTAATCGGAAAACGTGGGGCGGAAGTCCTGACCCGGAAAGGTGCGGTTTCACGCGCGCGTGCCGGCGCCCCACGTGACCGGGACGCCGGTCACATGACCAAGTGGAAGGGGGAGGAGTCTCGACGCCCGGGAGCGCGGGCTTTACCTGTTAAAAAGCGCCAACAGACTACAGCATGGCGCTTCAGCGACACTCCCGGGTTTCTGGGCAGGCATGTCAGCAGCAGACGCCCCCCCCATGGAGTCCTCCGAGACGACCACCAGTGTTGCCAAAGATTCTAAGCCTAAAGTTAAGTCTTCAAAATGTGCTATTTGCAACAAACGTCTTCCTGAAGAATATAAAAAACGTCTTTGCAAATCCTGCATCTCTAATACCCTTAAGGAAGAGCAACCCTCCTTTTTTATAGAAATGAAAAACTTAATTCAAGAGGAAATTAAGACTTCTCTAGCGTCCTTGGCAGCACCTACCCAATCGGCAGTCCCTGCTAAAAGACCAAGGTTATCCACCATTTCCTCGTCTAAATCAGAGGGATTGGGTGAAGACGCTTCTTCCTCCAGACATCTGGAAGAAGGGGACCTTCTATCAGAAGCCGAAATTACGGATGAGGATAGAAAATTTTATTTCTCCTCGGTGGATATGGACGGTTTATTAAAAGCGGTCAGATCAACTATGGGGATCGAGGACACCCCCAAACCCCGTTCAGTTCAAGATGAGATGTTTGGGGGACTTAGGTGTAAAAAATCTATAGTCTTTCCCATCCATGAAAACGTCTGCGAGATGATCTTAGATGAATGGCTAGATCCAGAGCGCAGACTGGGCGTACCTAAAGAATTCAAAAACCGCCTTCTTTTTGATTCCTCAGAGTCAAAGATCTTTGACAATATACCAAAAATTGATGTACAGGTTGCCAAAGTAGTTAAAAAAACCTCACTACCATTTGAAGATTCGTCCCAATTGCGTGACCCTATGGAACGTAAAGCAGATGCCCTATTAAGGAAGGCCTGGGAAGAAATTCTATCCTCCATACCGCTGTTAAAATCCGCCACTGCATTTTTAGCGGACGCCTTGGCAGAATCTGTCAGATTCGCCGCTCGGGATAGCGCCCTATCTAACTCGGCCAGACGTGCCCTATGGGTAAAGTCCTGGTCAGGGGATAAAGTATCAAAATCCAAGCTCTGCTCTATACCCTTTTCGGGGGAATACGTATTCGGGCCTACGCTAGACAAAATTCTTGAGAAGGCTGCGGATAAGAAAAAGGGGTTCCCAGAGGAGAAGGAAACCAAGAAGCGTTTTTTTCGGCCCCAAGGTTCCTACTCCAGACCCTATAGGGGTAAGGGGAAATCGGGCCGTTGGAGCTACCCCAAGGGCGGAAGAGGCAGGGGTTTCCTTCATAACACCCCTGGCAAATCTACAAACAAACAATGACGCCAGGGTGGGGGGTCGTCTGAAGGGGTTCCTCCCTCAGTGGCGAGAGATAACAACCAACCCCTGGGTCTTAAACATTATGGAGAACGGTTACACAATCGAATTCTCAAAACGCCCCCCAAACACCTTTTGAATCACTTCACAAAACCACAAAAACATGGAAAAACTCTGGAGGGAGATAAGAAAATTATCTCAGTCAGGAGTAATATCTCGGGTTCCGACCCTGCAGCAGACCAAAGGGTTTTATTCAAAACTCTTTCTAGTAAAAAAAACCAGATGGGTCGGACCGCATGATTATAAATTTAAAGCAATTAAACAAATCAATCAAGTACAGACGGTTCAAGATGGAATCTGTATCATCAATCATTCCACTCATAGAGAAGACAGCCTGCATGACATCAGTAGACCTAAAAGAGGCCTGTTATGTTCCCATCGCAGAAGCCTCCCAGAAATACTTGAGGTTTGCAATCAGAGACGAAAAAGACGAAATAAATCATTTTCAGTTTACATGTCTCCCCTTCGGCATTTCATCGGCACCGAGACTATTCACAAGGATTGTGGTAGAAATGATTGCATCCTTCAGGAAAAGAAATATCGTCATCGTACCTTACTTAGACGACTTTCTTATAATCGGGAAAACACAAGAAATATCGTCAATAAATACCAATATCTTTCTGCAAGAAGCACAAAATCTAGGATGGATAATAAATCGGGGGAAATCTTCCCTCCTGCCTTCAACCAAAAGACAGTTGTTGGGAACCTTTTTGGATTCAGATCTGCAGTGCTCCTTCCTCCCTCACAGGAAAAGAGAATCATTGATCGTCAGAGTAGAGAAATTTCAGAACCAGACCTCCTGCTCAGTTCGCGCTGCAATGAGCCTGCTGGGTCTTCTAACTTCATGCATAGGGTCGGTGACTTGGTCTCAAGCTCACTCAAGAACACTACAAAGATGGATTCTGGGCTCCTGGAACAGGAAACAGTCCACCCTGGACAAATCAGTAATTATTCCATATCGGGTAAAACAGGACCTCAATTGGTGGCGACTAGAAGAACATCTAAAGAGAGGAATCTCTTGGCAGAAGACACCGGAAATTCAGGTGATTACAGACGCCAGCAAATCGGGCTGGGGCGCAAAAATAGGCTCTCATCTATTTCAAGGCACTTTTTCCAAGATAGAAAGCGGATGCTCTTCAAACTTCAGGGAACTTTCCGCGGTATGGTACTCGCTAAAAGAAGCCGCTTATCTGATAAAACACCACCACATCAGGGTATTCTCGGACAACGTGACTACCGTGGCGTACATAAAACACCAGGGGGGCACAAGATCAACCGCTCTAAACAATCTAGCGGGGAAAATTCTAAAATGGGCAGAAAGAAATTCTCTCTCCATATCTGCCGTTCATCTGAGAGGGACACAAAATCAAGAAGCAGATTACCTCAGCAGGAATCGTATAGATCCAGTAGAATGGGCATTAAATCCCTCGGTCTTCCAAGAGATATCAGAAAAATGGGGCATTCCCGCCATAGACCTATTCGCAACAAAGAAAAACACGCAGGTAAAGCTATTTTGCTCTCTAAACCCCAGAGAGCAGCCCTTTGCGGTAGACGCCTTCTCAGTAAAATGGGAATGGCCCCTGGCATACGCCTTCCCTCCAATACCTCTTATTCCTCGGGTGATACAAAAGATCCTGCAAGACCAAGCTTCACTAATTCTGATCACTCCTTATTGGCCCAAAAGGAGTTGGTTTCCGCTTCTAAAACTCCTCTCAATCAAGAATCCCTGGCATCTGCCTGCAAGGGGGGACCTTCTGATACAGGGTCCAGTCTCACATCCGGATCCAGGAATATTCAAGTTGACGGCCTGGATCCTGAAGCCGAATACCTAAGGAGTCAGGGCCTTTCAGAAAATGTGATTCACACACTTAAATACAGTAGAAAAAAAGTAACAAATATGATCTACTTAAAAATTTGGAGAAGATTCTGCTCTTGGCTGGGAGGTTCCCAACCCGATACCTCTCACCGTAACATCCAGAAGATTTTAGATTTCTTGCAGAAGGGACTGGATATGGGACTAAGACCGAGTACTCTCAGAGTTCAAATATCCGCTCTTAGCTGCTTCTTTGATACATCCTTGGCTGACCATCGCTGGATTAAGAGATTTATGACGGCAGCCTCAAGAATCAGACCTTCCATTCCCTCTCGTATTCCACAATGGGATCTAAACATAGTACTTTCAGGGTTAACGGGTCCTCCCTTCGAACCCCTCGAGATAGCCTCTCAGAAATTTCTTTCCCTCAAGGTAGCTTTCCTGATAGCGATTACATCAGCTAGACGTCTGGGGGAGATCCAGGCTCTGTCCTCCAGAGAACCTTATCTCCTGATTTCCAACGATAGAGTCACCCTCAGTCTAGACCCTACGTTTTTACCCAAGGTAGTCACAGACTTTCATAGGAACCAAGATATAATACTACCCTCCTTCTGCTCAAACCCCAAAAATGAGACAGAAGAAAAATTCCATTCCCTCGATGTCCGCAGAGCAATCATCAGATACTTAGAAGTCTCAAAAGAATTTAGGAAAGAGGATAACCTCCTTATCCAGTTTGGAGGGAAAAATAGAGGCAAAAAACTGTCCAGATCTTCCCTTGCTAGATGGTTAAAAACTACTATGGCAGAATGCTACAAAGTCCAAAATATTCCTTGCCCAGTCAAAATTAGAGCACACTCTACCAGGGCGGTAGCCTCCTCTTGGGCGGAGAGAGGGGGCGCTTCATTATCCCAAATATGCAAAGCCGCTACCTGGTCTAACGCTTGTACCTTCGTTAAGCACTATAGATTAGATCTTTCCTCCGTGACCGACTTGGCTTTCGGTAGGAAAGTTCTACAAGCCGTGGCCCCCCCCCCTAAAAAATTCTAATATGTTAGTTCTCTATGTGGCCATCATGGTGGATGGAAATGGAAAACCGGAATTAGACTTACCGGTAATTCTGTTTCCTTGAATCCACCATGACGGCCACATAGAGAGATTGACCCCTGACCTAATGAAGGGACAGGAAGCACAGAGAGTTTAAATTGCCCCCACCCACCCACCTTCCTCAGTGTTTTACCGAATTAATAAGTGGGGGAAAAAATTTTTTTTTTTTTTTTAGGTATTTCCTCATACCGTATGATATTCTGGTTGAAATCCTACTCCTTGTATAACTTCTGGGAGGGAATAACCGGGCCGTCATGGTGGATTCAAGGAAACAGAATTACCGGTAAGTCTAATTCCGGTTTTCTGCTGTGAATTCCATGGTGGAATTTTTTGACAAAAAAATTTTGCTGTGTGCACATACTCTACAGCCACTTGAAAGGTGGTGATTCTCCTTCTGGAGATCGTAGGGAGTCTTTAAGCTCCTTTAACCCTAGAGTTAAATTCTTCTGGCAGAGGAACAGCCTAATGGATGACATCATATCTGACATATCTCGAAAAGCCTATAGTGCCACTAGGCCCCATTAACTATAATGAGACTTGGCGGAGATCCGGCTTATTTCCGGCATTAGTGCCGGGATTCGGCCGGACAATTACCACTGCAAGCAACACTTTTTGTCTGGCTGAATCCCAGCACTGATGCCGGAAACAGGCCAGATCCCTGCTGTGTCTCATTATAGTCAATGGGCTCCAGTACAGTCAGGTAGTACCCAGCCATGCCAGATAAGATGTCTTCCAGTAGACTGTTCCTCTACTGGAATTTACTGCTAGTGTGAAACTAGCCTTGGGGATGTGCTCTCTAGGAAACTATTTTTGCCTTCCTCTGGATCAACTTCTAGGAAAACAGGCCGAACTGGATGGACAGATGTCTTTTTTCGGCCTTATAAACTATGTTACTATTTTATTCAACTTAGCTTTCCTCCAGAAGGAAGACAACTGTCTCTCTAATGCCACCTATAGGAACCTCCTGTGTTAATGGTGGCTGCATTTGTTATCGACTTTTTTCTGGTCCTCATCTGTCACTCTAACTCTGAACTGCATCTTCACGTGTGTGGACAGGAAGTCGGTTTCTTGCTTTATTCCTATAGGGCCCTCAATGTGAGTCTTATAGAAATTAATGGAGAAACCGACTTCCTGTCCGCGTATAAGATGCAGTGTCAGTTGGACACAGCTGAGGATCAGAAGGGAGAGGGTACAGTGACTGGTAAAAAAGCTTACCTTCACTACAATTTGCATAATATACCTTTCTAATGGGCCAGGGAATACACCATTGTTGTGGGAGTGCTCCTTTAATGTACTTTTCCTACACGTCTCTGACCCTGTCCTCACTATACTGTATGTAACTCAATACGGAGATTTCTAATGGACTTTGTTCCCATTATTGCAGTGCATTGGTCTATAGTATGAGCCTCCCGCAAATCGTGTTCTGCCTCTTCTTCCACCTGCAGCTGTACATTGTCATAGTCAGTGCTTAGTGCCCCAGCTCGCCCTGTATGTGTCTCATCAGCATTAATTACCATTAGTGATGGATGGCGAACATTGCTGTTATTGTAATTACAGCTTCTATTAGAGAAACATTGGGGGCGATGTGTTCATGCTGTCTCACCATGTGAGTACTATGCTGCATGTGCCACATATAGGCCACTCACCTAGTTGATGAATCTAGCATGGCAGGTCGGGCTCATAACCTCTCCTGCTTTTCCCAGCATATGTACGGTATATGTTTGCACAGGGGCTTTGTAGCAGTGCAGTTTTCTCAGAATCCATATTTGTCCATGACACAGAACTAAGCAGCTAGAAGAGCTCAGTTTACTTACTTGACCATGCTGCATGTCTGGTTGATAGGAGAGGCAAGCTGCCTGTAGGTAAAAATACCCCCTCACCCCACACATCCTGTAATCCCTCCTTCTGCTTCTGTGTTACTAAAGACAGAAAAAAGTACTGGAGACACCGCATCTCACAGGCCTTGCAACAGAGGGTTTAGAGTCCATTTTGTTGCCCCCTTGCAGTTTGAGTTGAGTTGTCACTTTTGTTATACGTTGAGGTGTTTGTTCAGTTGCTCCATTGTGGTGTACAGTTGAAATATGACAGTAGAAGGTAAACAACATTTCCATCTGTAGATTAAAAGTAATAATTTCTTTGTTTTTACAAAGGTGCGCGTGTCGCCGCCCCCTTGAGGTGCGCGTGTCGCCGCCCCCTTGAGGTGCGCGTGTCGCCGCCCCCTTGAGGTGCGCGTGTCGCCGCCCCCTTACTTCACCTAACATGGCGCAGATGCACCCTAATAAAAAGTGGGGCAGGTCGAGTCACATGACCCTCTTGCAGCCGGCATTTCACAGCAGAAATCACCTTGTGGCAGGGGATGGTTTCTGCTCAGCGGCCGAGAACTTATCTTATTACGAAGTTGCCTTGCTCCATTGCTCGGCGCCCACCACTTACACATGCAGCCGGCTTCCTGCAGCTCAGTGTTTAATCTGCGCTTGAAAAGAGAGTTCATGACTCTATTAATAAAGGGGCCCGAACGGAAGCCTTTCATTTCAGTAAACAGATTATTAGAAGTCAGGGTAGACACTTTACATAGCTGTGAATAAAAACCAGTAATCAAGAACACGGCCTGGTAAGGAGCCGCTCCGTGCCCAGGATTACAATGGGAAACATCAGACATTAGGAAGACGGAAAGAGAACATTACACTCCAATATTACACTTCCCAAGTATTTCTCCCACCGCCCACAGCCGAGGAGCCGCATTTTATCTTGTATGGCACTTGATACATGTTTGTGGAATATTTCTCTCTGTTCTGTTTAGCATTGCACTTAAAGGGGTTTAAAACAATGAGCATCTGATTAATTCCTCACTCAGGGAGAAGACCTGGTCCCCATGGCTTTCTCACTCTTGTTATGTTCTCTAGATACTTTTTGTTTTACCCTTGTTCCTCTTCTTTGAACATCAGTGGTGCCGGAGAGAATTGTTGCTTTCTACTCCTTTTAGTTTGTTTACTTACTTGCCTATTGGTGACTTGATGGTCTGTTCTAGAAGTGAGCAAAGATTTGTAAAATTCGATTCGGCTGCTTCGCTGAATTTTACACACACATTTTTTTGTAGGTAGTGGGTGTAATGACAATAAAAGGAAAAGAGATGGAATTAGACTTCCTCACACCTTTCTCTTTGCCAATGTTTTTCTGGTCTACTGACTGGCTCGGCTATTTCCGTTGGCCCCATAGAAATGAATGGGAGCAGGGGCCGCGCATGCACGTTGCGCTCCCATTCACTTGTATGGGGGCAGCGGGGAGCAGCGCTTGGTGGTGGCCGGACCCTGAGAAAACCGGGGTCCTCTAGACACAACTCTCCCTGCTCCGTTCTTGCTGTAGGTGCGGGTCCCAGAGGTGGGACCTGCACCTATCAGACAATGGGGGCATATCCTAGCAATATGCCCCCATTGTCTGTGCTGGGAATACCCCTTTAAGTTTAAACTCCAATCGAGGCTTGCGTCACTTAACTTTCTTCTGTGGAACTCTGCATTCCCACCTGGGATGAATAGTCTAGCTTTTTTCCTGTTGGAGGTCTCACTCCTTGACTCACCTGCATGACTTTCTGAAGAGGGGTGCTTACAGAATAGCAAGGAGAGGTGTACAGGATGACACAAATACTTTTGTTCTGGAGGAGCAGGATTAGACTCTCTGATGATACTACATATTCCTCTCTTGAAAGGGGTTGGCCTCATATATATTGGCTGAACATTCTCCTTCATGCTGCGGTGGGAGGAGGATATTCACCAGCAGATGCCTGTGTGTCACGGTAGCAATCCTCTTGTGAAACAATTAGCAGGAGCAGTTGGCAGGTGAACCTAATTGAAACCTCTCTTAAGGTGCTTCATACGGCATAAAGAGGACCTCTCACCACTCCTGACATGCCTGTTTTAATAGCTCCATGCATTCCCCATGTAATAACAATTCTGGAGCATCTATTCTTATGTCTGTATGTTGTGCTATTTCTTTATTATTTGCACTAGAAGTTATGAATGAATTGCTAGCAGTCTGCAGTAAGGGTACAGAGGGGAGGTAACCAGTTGGGGGTGTGTACCTGCACAGACTGACTCTATCCAATCATTGCTGCCATTTACAGACTTTGCAGGTACACACCTCCAACTGGTCACCTCCCCTCTGTACCCTTACTGCAGACTGCTAGCAATTAATTCATAACTTCTAGTGGAAATAATAAAGGAATGGCACAGCATAGAGACATAAGAATAGAGGCTCCAGAATTGTCAGTACGTGGGGAATGCATGTAGTTATTAAAATGTCAGGAGCGGGGAGAGGTCCTCTTTAAGTTCCCAAACGTCTTCATCACATATACCCATGGGTTTCTTGAATGTGCTTTAGAGGTTGCGTAGTGGCAGGGTCCATGTACCATACTTGGTGGGCCTGCCCCATGGTGAGCACCTTATGTTCCTCTAATGGCTCTATCTTAAATGAGGATTCAAGTACAAAGTACAAATTCCCTACCGGAAATTAGGGAGCTAAACCCATAGGAGTGAGTTTTGCCCCATTCAGACTTGCCCAGTTCTTCCTCCTCGAGGCCTAGATTTATGTTGCAGCAAGCTGGAAAATCTCTACCCTCTCTGTGGCAGCAGTCAAAACCAGAATAGACAAAATGGCTATCTTTGAAAAGATGATCACCATTGGTGAAGATAGAGTTGGGGTATTCAAGGGACTGTGGCAGCTGTGAGTATCCTCCTCCCATTTCTCATCCATGATTGCTCTCTAATAGCAATGGACAAGAATAGCACAGGTTCTATAATTTGCAGTCCAACACGGACTGACATACATTACATTACATTACACGGATGACAATCATTTTTTTTTTGCTGGTCCATAGAAATGAATGGGTCTGTGCGCGGACAAAAAATGCGGATTGGACATGGACCGTGTGCATGAGGCCTTAGACAGATTGTAGGCACACACACACATTAGTAAATCTTGGCCACACTGTATGAAAACTTTTCCAGACCTTTTCCTTAGGCCTAGTTCACACTTCAGTGATTTCCGTCAGTGATTGTGAAGCAAACCAGAAGTAGAGCCTACACAGAGTTAAGGTGTAATGGAAAGAATTCCTCCTCTTCTGTGACACACACCTGGTTTTGCCTCACAGTTAATGATGAAAATCACTGACCAAATAACTAGTGGGAACTAGGCCTTAAGAAGATTAAAGAGGTTCGTCAACAAAGTCAACCATATTAAAGGGGTTTTCTGGGTGTTTGATACTGATGACCTATTCACAGGACAGTTCAGTGGGGGTCCAAAACCCGGGACCCCTGCCAGTCAGCGGTTTGAGAAGGCATTGGCACTCCTGTGAGAGCTGCGGCCTTCTGCGTGCTTACCAAGCACAGCACCGTATATTTTATACTGGTTGTGCTTGGTATTGCACTCAACCCCATTCACTTCAGTTGGACTGAACGCGATACCAAGCACAACCTCTTTACAATGTACGGCGCTGTGCTTGGTAAGCTGCTAGAAGGGCTCAGCGCTGGTGCCTTCTTAAGCAGCTGATCCTTGGGGGTATCGGGTGTCAGACCCCCACCTATCAAATACTGAGGATAGGTTATCAGTATCAAAATCTCGGAAAACCCCTTTAAACCAGACATATTGCCTGGCAGGGTTGATCTGCTGGTTAAAACGATACCTGAAAAGGAAATGAACTGCAGTAACAAAAACAGTGGTTCCTGAAGGATGTGGACACCTTTGTGCTGTTCATTTGCTTCATTACAAATGTCTGATCTGTTTCCTACTGTAGAGTTTCTGTACTTCCACAGTCAGTCCTGCTAGATCTGACATAGACATGACAGCAGGCTGTTTCTGGCTGTGTCGCTGTGTCGCCTTTAGGCCTCATGCATACGACCATATTTTTGGCCCATGTCCAATCCACATTTTTTGTGGATCGCACACAGACCCTCAAATTTCTATGGGTTTGCAAAAAAAAAAAAAAAAAAAAAAAGAACAGCACACAGATGTCATCCGTGTGCTGTCTGCATTTGTGCGGCCAGGCCACAATTTATTTTTTTTTATTCTTGTCCATGTAGCAGCAAGAATAGGCTTTTTTTTAAGTGGGTCCCGCTGCAGATGCGACGACGAGCAGGTAAACAATGAAGAGGAGGCAGCGCTGGCATGGCGCGTGCCTTCACCTCAAACACCTGAACGGCGGGGGTGCTGTAGGTCATCAATATGAGCAGCCTGGACAACCCCTTTAATGAAGCAGTGCTGATACATGACAGCCATTAGCGGGCAGCAGTATCCTGGACACACTGATCCAGCATGTATTACTGAGAGGTACAAGTCTGACCTTAGGAGGAACTGTGTATCAGGAAATCTGAAAAGAAATGAAGAAGAGAGTATTGCAGACTGAAACATTGTGCAACTTTTTAATTTATGATAACCACTAATTATTTTCCCTTCCCTTGCCACTTTTTCCCTTCCACCTGTTCCCTGTTCTTCACAGCACTTCTGGTCCCCGCATGTCTTCCTGCACAGACGGGGTCACATGCGCTGCTGCTGTCAATGAACGTCCTTAGCAGTAATGTGTGCTAAAGTGTCAGGGTTTGGGGAATATTTCTGACTTGGCCTCTTACCCAGTTAAGCCAGTACTCTCTGCTCTGCACTGATGAGGGGCAATCATCCTGAAACAGCTGTCTGCAGATGAGGTACTGGCTTATTCAATAAGTCATGTCTCAAGGCCTAATTAAGGGGTCAAACATTGACTTATAGCTGCCTTACATCTGGTGGCATTAGAGGCGGAGCTTGTTAAGAGCTAATTTGTCATTTGCATTCTTTTTTTCCCAGAATTCCAGAGGACTGGCCTATAAGTCTACTTGCGTCGATTAAGGCCCTCTCTTCCCACTGAGAGATAGTACCCCAAAATCCTGACTTAGGCCTCTCACCCAGGTAAGCCAGTACTCTCTGTTCTGCACTGATGAGGGGCAACCACCCCAAAGCAACTATCTGCAGATGAGGTGCTGGCTTATTTAATATCCTGGTCATGTCTCAAGGTCTATTTAAAGGGTCGAACATTGACTTATAGAATAGCTGCCTTAGGCCTCTTTCACACGAGCGTCACGGATTCAGTCCGGATGCGTTCAGGGTGCGTTCTGGAAAATCCGCACCAATCCGCACGCAATCGCAGTCAGTTTTGACTGCGATTGCATACGTTCGTTCAGTTTTTTCCGCACGGGTGCGAAGCGTTTTGATGCGTTTTCCACGCGCGTGATAAAAAACTGAATGTTTACAAACAACATCTCTAAGCAACCATAAGTGATTCACGCAGACCCATTCACTTCAATGGGGCCAGGGCTGCGTGAAAAACGCAGAATATAGAACATGCTGCGATTTTCACGCAACTGCGAACTGATGCGTGAAAAACATCGCTCATGTGAAAAGACCCATTGAAATGAATGAGTCAGGATTCAGTGCGGGTGCAATGCGTTCGCATCACGCATTGCACCCGCGCGGAAATCTCGCCCGTGTGAAAGAGGCCTTACATCTGGTAGTATTAGAGGCAAAGCTTGTTATGAGCTCATTTGCATCCCTTTCTTCCTGAAGCAGCACATCTCTTCTGGATCACATGCTGTTTGGGGACATGTCACCTGTGAGGCCCTTCATTTGGTGCCGGAGTGCACAGAACCCCATAAGCTTTATTTAGATGAGCCGACAAGCCCCTTGTGAATACATAGGAGCTATAATAATTGTAGCTTCCTATATGTACCACATCATCGCTTCCTGCTCCTGCATATATAATAGTCTCCGCTGTGCAGATCTTACACATAAAGGATATAATGAATGTGCGGGATGATCAGACGCCTCAGATCTTCCTCACCTGCTGGAACTGCAGACACAAACTGTTCCAGCGCTTAACAGGAACACAGTTCCCACACAGCGCGGCCGTCTCTCTGCAGTCGAGGTGTAAATGAGTGCAGATTTATGGGGAGCAAAGCGATGACTCAGATCCCAGAGCGGGACGAGACAAGTCAGATTACCGCTGATTACCTGCTCGTACACCGCGCTCTATAACCCTGCGCAGTGCACATCACAAGTCACACAAGAAGCACAATGAATGTATACGTATGTCTTAAGGTGCCGTTACAGTACAGTCCTGTACTCCACAGCCCAATAAGCTGGAATTCCACTGTTCTTTTTTCTTTTTCTTTTTTTACATTTAGCATCTTTGTTCCCTTTATCCTTGTGTTAATTTGTTAATTTTGTGCTGTTCACTGTAGATAAATCTGCGCATTTAAAGGGCACCTGTCACAAGAAGATTTCAACACAAAAAACCTAAAGCATTTGGTGGGATTAGTTTTAGAAAGGTCCCAGGAGGGGACAAAAAAACGTCGCTGTGACGTGTGTGAATGAAGTATACTCTTTCCACTATATCCTTAGGCCCCTTTCACACAAGCGAGTTTTCCGCACGGGTGCAATGTGCGACATGAACATAGAAACACCTGCTCACTGGGTCTGTGTACATGAGCGTTTTTTTTTTCCACGCATCAGTTCTGCGTTGTGTGAAAAACACAGCATTTTCTATATTCTGCGTTTTTCACGCAGCCCTGGTCCCATAGAAGTGAATGGGACTTCAGTGACAAAATGCATTGTATCCTGAAGCAAGTGCAGATACATTTTTCACTGATGGTTGCTAAGAGATGTTGTTTGTAAACCTTCAGTTTTTTATCACGCGCGTGAAAAACGCATCAAAACGCATTGCACCCGCACGGAAAAAAAACTGACTGAACTTGCTTGCAAAATGGTGCGAGTTCCACTGAAAGCACCCTGAGCGCATACTGAGCCAATCCGTATCATTCTTGTGTAAGAAGCCTCAAGAGTGCCGTGGAATTTCTTTATATACAGTACAGACCAAAAGTTTGGACACACCTTCTCATTCAAAGAGTTTTCTGTATTTTCATGACTATGAAAATTGTATGCAAAGCATTAATCAAAGCAAAAGGTGGCTACTTTGAAGAACCTAGAATATAAGACATATTTTAAGTTGTTTCACACTTTTTTGTTAAGTATATAATTCCACATGTGTTAATTCATAGTTTTGATGCCTTCAGTGTGAATCTACACTTTTCATAGTCATGAAAATACAGAAAACTCTTTGAATGAGAAGGTGTGTCCAAACTTTTGGTCTGTACTGTATATATATATATAGAATCATTACTCACCACACCGATCCCCCGCTGCTGCGGTTCCAACCTCTACTGGGCCCTAGCTGATCTCCACTGTCTGGTCCTAGCTCGACGTGATGATGACGTTAAAAAAAAAAATGCAGAATGCTAAAGATTTTTGCCATTGTTTATAAAAAAAATATACTACCCAAAAAAAAATAAATAAATGGGATTTGGACCCCAACTTATTTGTCCCCACCAATCTGATAAAGTCCCAGGAAATCCCTTCATACCTCCATGACATTGCAGGGGGTTTGTGCTCTGGCTGCTATTAAAGTATAATAGAAAATGAATCGGCACAGAATGTTCCCCCGAGAACTTCACGGTGTTACACGGTGGCCATTTACTTACCATGTCCTTGCCTCCTTCTGAGTCTTTAGTAATACAGTACAATTATTTATTAAGCTATTTAACAGGAATCTGACCTTTAAATGCTGCAATCTCTAATTTTATAAAAAGTTATCGTGTCTCTTTATGTTTTATGAATTCCAATTTCATCAAGGTTGAAAAGATGCAGCCGTAACAGAGAACTTTTTCTCGAGCCTTAAAGGGGTATTCCCATCTCGGACAATGGGGGCATATCGCTAGGATATGCCCCCATTGTCTCATAGGTACAGGTCGCACCTCTGGGACCCGCACCTACAACAAGAATGGAGCTGGAGGACCCCCGGCCACCACCAGGTGCAGCTCCCATAGAAATGAATGGGAGCGCACCGCGCATGCTCGACCACCGCTCCCATTCATTTCTATGGGCCTGACGGAAATAGCCGAGCCAGCGGTGGCCCCATAGAAGTGAATGGAGGGCGGCTTCGTGTGCGCAGTGCACCCTCCTCAACTTTCCTCACTCCGTTCTCTATGTAGGTGCAGGTTCCAGAGGTGGGACCCGCACCGATCAGACTATGGGCGCCTATCCTAGCAATATGCCCCCATTGTCTATGATGGGCTAACCCCTTTCTATATCGAGAACGGAGCTGGGAGCGCTGCGCCTGGAGGACTCCGGGTTTCTCGGGGTCCGGCCACCACTAGGCGCAGCTCCCTGCTGCTCCCATAGATATGAATAGGAGCGCACTGCGCATGCACAGCCACCGCTCCCATTCATTTCTATGTAGCCGACGGAAATAGCCAAGCCAGCGCTTGGTTATTTTTGGCAACCCCATAGAAATGGATGGAGGGCGGCTGCGCATGTGCAGTGCGCCCTCCTTCACTTTTGGGGCTCTGTTCTCGATATAGGTTGAGGTCCCAGCGGTGGGACTCGCACCTATAAGACAATGGGGGCACATCCTAGCGATCTGCCCCCATTGTCTAAGATGGGATTAACCCTTTAAGTACCTTTACAGTGGTATATATGTATAAGACCTTATTCACATGTCCATGATGACACCCATGACAAGATGGTCATTCGTAAAGAGGTCCATGAAGAATTTGTCTGTCCATTTTTTGACCTCTGTGTGTCATTCATAGACACTACTAGGCTGAAAATTAATTTCAAGAGTATCTACTACCAATTGTCTATGGAAACAACTGACGGAACGGGGATACCATCTGTGTTATGTCAGTGGTTTTCACCGACCCATCTGTTTTGGTCCGCTTCATGGACCAAAACAGCGCATGCCTCTGTGTTTTTTTCCACTGACTCACTCACGTAAAGATCAGTGGGTACGTGCTCTGTCCGTCGGTGTGCTGTCTGTGGAGAGCGTGGACGGCACATGTCCGTGATTGGCCTTGAGGAAGTGCAGGGATTTCCATTATAATGGATATGAACTGCAAGTAACTCAAACTCCAGTGAGCACAGTAATTCCTTCCCTCTTATTCACCCCAACCACACGGACAGCTATGACGGCCACAAATGCCATGGTACCAGACCCCAGTTCAGGAGACCATAGGCCCGTTAACCACCACTAACCCTCACAGCCTGTTAGGATTAGCGCCTCCTCCGACTGCAGATTCCACCCTGCTAAGTCTATAATATGGGTGCACGTCTTTTGAAACAAATCCTCTTCCAATTGGTCCATTGTGGCATCCAAATTTTGAAAACTGTAAAGATAGCGATCCATCAGTGGTGGCCGTGCTCACTATAGGAAAAAACACAAGCCTGTATGCACTCCCATGGTCCCGTCCACCAGAGTGGCCAATGCTTTTTTCTATAGTGTGCAAGCACGACCACCACTGATGGATTGCAGGGTGGTCTGTAACCATGGAAACGAGCAGAGTATAATGTGATAGAAAAATGAATCCAGCCGGCAAAGGAGGCAATATGGTCAATCACAATATAATAGTAAATGCCTTGTAATAACTTTCTCTACATGATAAATGCCACTTGCTAAAGTGAGACATCCCCTTTAAGATAAAATTTGATGTCATCTCATCTTATTAGTGCAGTTATTTGACAGCGTTTCTGACTGCTTCATGCCCTTCATCAGGCTGTGATGTGCATCTAGGACGTGACATGTACTGTATCCTGTGCATGGAGTGTACAGAGGTCTTATACAGTCCCATAGGAAAACCTAGTATCTCCCAGTGAAATTCTGAGGGGTTCACAACTTTTTTATTCAGTGGAGGACATTTTTTATTGCAAATTAAAAAAAAAAAAAACTACACCCCACCCCACCTCACTCACTGTAAAGTGGAACAGGTTCTTCAGAAATATGGCCCTCATCCTGAATGCCATGTTTCTCAGTGTCTCTACACCAGACAGCTGGTATCAGCATATTGATAAATCTCTAAATCCACTACTTTCCCTCACACAGGGTATTAGAAAAAATGTCTGTCCGCAGCCACCACTAGGGGGAGTTCATTGCATAGGAATTTATATAGTTACTATTGAAATTCATGGAAGCTGTAAACATCTGTTTGCATTGAGCTCCCCCTGCTGGCGGCTGGCAGAAAATGTACATTTCCACATTTTTTTGGACACACAAATTGGAAACAAACCATCATACAAACATTGCTTATGTTGTGCCCACAGCCTTCCTCCTGAAACAGAACTTACCTACTCTGCACCGCTCCACTCCTCCGCACTGCCTCCATCTTCCAGTCCTCGCACTGTTTACATTCAGAGGCGCATGGTCATGTTCACATGCAATGCTGCAGTCAGTGACTGGCTTCAGCTGTGATGTGGCCACAAGCAGCACGTCACCTCTGAAGCCAGTCATTGGCCATGGTTGTGACCATGCCCATGCACCTCTTGCTTTAAACAGTGCGCGCACCAGAAGAGGGAGTGAGCGGAGGCAACGCTGAGGACTAGAGCGGCATGGAGCAGGTAAGTATGACTCTTGTATTTCAGAGGGAAGGCTACGGGCACTTTTACTTTATTATAAATATTTTCCCAAATATTTCATTAGTTATAATAGCTCATTTTGTCTGGGGCGCAATCATGAGGAGAAATAAAATGGCCGCCGTCCTATTAGTACACCCAAAACCTGTCCTAATCACACAGGAGGACAAGTTAGTTCATAACACTGAGGTAAAGAGCTGCCTCATCCTCCTCTTCTCTGCTTGTCAGGGATTATGATCCTGAATACAGATGACAAGATCTTCAGCTGAATCTCTGTAGGAATGGTGTTCATGAGGAGACATGAAGTACAGAGAGGAGGCGGTGATGTGGTAATGAGCAGCAGCACTTGTATACAGTCTCCATTACCACAGTCTGTCCTGTCCATCCTGTCTGTACTTTATGTCTCCTCTTGAGCTCCATTCCTACAGAGATTCAGCTGAAGATCTTATTATCTGTATTCAGGATTATAATTCCTGACAAGCAGAGAGGAGGATGAGGCAGCTCTTTACCTCAGTGTTGTGAAGTAACTTGTCATCCTGTGTGATTAGGACAGATTATATGTGTACTAATAGGACAGCAACCATTTTGTTTTTCCTAATGATTGCTCCCTAGACAAAACAAACCAATATAGCTAATAAAAGGTATTTGTAAATATATATATATAAAAGTAATATTTACGTATTTTCATTTTCTAAATTCCTGGAGAACCCCTTTAAGGAACAGTGATCTGTTACATAATAGCATTGATCACAAAGATCACACAATACCCCAGAGAATGGTGCGTGCTCAGGTTTTATGTTCCTGGTGAACCTCTGACCTTTTTGTAGCCTTTGGTATTACTTAATGACCCTAGAAGATCAATACCAATATGTTGAGTGATATGACAGTCTTCTTCTTCTTCTAGACCGCCGTTCCCTGACGCGCCGTACGCTCCAGTTTGTCTCTATGAAATATTGCAGATAAATAGGGACTGCGGCCTGCTGAACTGTTCCATCGCTGCGCTATTATATCATTTTTCATGTTTGTAATGTGATTTCTGTGATATTGAAATTGCTTTACTGAAATGATAAAAAGACAAAAAGACCTCCCCTCCCCTTCCCTTCAGATTGAGTGACGCGCGTGTTCAGAGTCATTTAACAAGATAATACTGAGACCTGTCGGGGTATTAAGCTGCTGGTTTCAGCTCCGCTATTGATTCCTTTTTTTTTTTTCTGTAAGCTTTAAACAAGAAATCTATAGATATTTTAAGAAACTCAAATTAGCTAAAGATCTATTTGGATTGACCAGTAAATGAATTTATATCGAGTGTTCGGCTCGTGTCATTTGTGCCGCAATGATGTTCCATTTATATGCAAAACATAGAGCGTTTCTACTTTAGGCCTTTTACAAGTTATGTACAAGAACATAACCACTGTAATACTGCTTCAATGTACAAGAATATACCTACTATAATACTGCTCCTATGTACAAGAATATAACTACTATAATACTGCTCCTATGTACAAGAATATAACTACTATAATACTGACTCCTATATACAAGAATATAACTACTATAGTACTGCTCCTATGTACAAGAATATAACTACTATAATACTGACTCCTATATACAAGAATATAACTACTATAATACTGCTCCTATGTACAAGAATATAACTGCTATAGTACTGCTCCTATGTATAACTACTATAATACTGCCTCCTATGTACAAGAATACTACTGTAATACTGCTCCTATGTAGAAGAATATAACTAGTATAATACTTCTCCTATGTACAAGAATATAACTACTATAATACTGCTCCTGTGTACAAGAATATACCTACTATAATAATGCTCCTATGTACAAGAATATAACTACTATAATACTGCTCCTATGTACAAGAATATAACTACTATAATACTGCCTCTTATATACAAGAATATAACTACAATACTACCTCCTATGTACAAGAATATAACTGCTATAATACTACCTCCTATGTACAAGAATATAACTACTATAATACTGCTCCTATGTACAAGAATATAACTACTATAATACTGCTCCTATGTACAAGAATATAACTACTATAATACTGCTCCTATGTACAAGAATATAACTACTATAATACTACTCCTATGTACAAGAATATAACTACTATAATACTGCTCCTATGTACAAGAATATAACTACTATAATACTGCTCCTATGTACAAGAATATAACTACTGTAATACTGCTCCTATGTAGAAGAATATAACTAGTATAATACTGCTACTATATACAAGAATATAACTACTATAATACTGCTCCTATGTACAAGAATATAACTACTATAATACTGACTCCTATGTACAAGAATATAACTACTATAATACTGACTCCTATGTACAAGAATATAACTACTATAATACTGCTCCTATGTACAAGAATATAACTATTATAATACTGCTCCTGTGTACAAGAATATAACTACTATAATACTGTTCCTATGTACTAAAATATAACTACTATAATACTGCTCCTGTGTACAAGAATATAACTACTATAATACTGTTCCTATGTACTAAAATATAACTACTATAATACTGCTCCTGTGTACAAGAACATAACTACTATAGTACTGCTCCTATGTACAAGAATATAACTACTATAATACTGCCTCATATATACAAGAATATAACTACTATAATACTGCCTCCTATATACAAGAATATAACTACAATACTACCTCCTATGTACAAGAATATAACTGCTATAATACTACCTCCTATGTACAAGAATATAACTGCTATAATACTACCTCCTATGTACAAGAATATAACTACTATAATACTGCTCCTATGTACAAGAATATAACTACTATAATACTACTCCTATGTACAAGAATATAACTACTATAATACTGCTCCTATGTACAAGAATATAACTACTATAATACTGCCTTCTATGTACAAGAATATAACTACTATAATACTGCTCCTATGTGCAAGAATATAACTACTATAATACTGCTCCTATGTACAAAATATAACTACTATAATACTGATCCTATGTACAAGAATATAACTACTATAATACTGCCTCCTATGTACAAGAATATAACTACTATAATACTGCCTCCTATGTACAAGAATATAACTACTATAATACTGCTCCTATGTACAAGAATATAACTACTATAATACTGCTCCTATGTACAAGAATATAACTACTATAATACTGCCTTCTATGTACAAGAATATAACTACTATAATACTGCTCCTATGTACAAGAATATAACTACTATAATACTGCTCCTATGTACAAGAATATAACAACTATAATACTGCCTCCTATGTACAAGAATATAACAACTATAATACTGCCTCCTATGTACAAGAATATAACTACTATAATGCTGCCTCCTATGTACAAGAATATAACTACTATAATACTGTTCCTAAAAGTAACCTGCATTATTTTCAGAAGTCCCATAGAAGTGATAGATATTATATTTGCAGCCTCCTTTCACCTAACTGCTCTTTTTGAACTATTATTAAGAGCCTTCTATATAGCATACCTCCAGTTATAAAACATTGTTCCATAAATGAATAGTACAGGTGACTATAAACGTTGTAATATATTTTGTTAAAGAATTTGCTTCCATCTGCTTTCATCAGGCTGCTTTGCTGTTTCCTGCTTTTAAAATTGAAGTCTATGGAGAGAGAAGAGGCTGCTGGATGAGAGACACACTAGCTGCAATTTCTTTTGTTCCACACTTTTGATTCTGCTCTAGCAGAATATGGTTTTACCACTGTCCGGCATGAGGTAATAAATCACTTACTAGCTGGCAGCAGGCTCCTCATCCCTCCTCTTCTCCGCGTAGAAATAATCTTTTGTTCGTATCCTGGGCTCCAAAATCATACATCTAAGTAGACCAAGTGGATCAGCACTCACTTTCTGATGCGTAACAATCTTCACCCAAAATATAGAAAGATATGACGCGTTTCGGCTATCCAGAAACGCATGACATCTGCTTGCATTTTATTTATGGCAATAAAGTGAAGATTGTTTTGCATCCACTGTGATCCACTTCTGCAAGGCTGGAAACAGAGACAGGAGCTACTAGAGATACCAGTCTGAGTGAAGAGAAAGAGGAGGAAAGAACCCTGAGAATCCCAGGAGAAAGCATAATTCTTTAACCCCCTAACTGTTGTGCCACAGTGGAGCTCCAGCAGTGGGAAAAGTAGCTACCTGGAGGGCTGCTTTAGATGCTACTACCTCCTGAATGGAGACCGCTAAAAACATGCAACTGATCTTGTTTGAAAGCAAACATTCAAAGCTGTCAGACAATACCAAAATGACAGCAATATGTTCAGGACAGAGGAAAATATCACTGATAGAAATCAGGATGCTGTGAATGCAGCTGAAAATGAAAGTAAAAACAGGTTTCACTCGCGATTATTCCTGATTTGATTTCTAACAGTGATTTCTCCTCTGTTTCTTGGACTGGTCTTGTATTAAAGCCTGGACTGTCAGCTTTCAGACAAGACCAATTGTATTTTTTTAGTTGCTACCATTGAGGAGATATCGCCATGTAAAGCAGCCCTCCCCTCTCCAGATAGCTACTTTTCACACTGCCCGAGCTGGACTCGGGCAGAACAGTTGGGTGGTTAATAAAGTATATTACAATGTTTCTTATAGTCATATGTACACATGTATGTTTCATTTCTGAAAGGAATACAAAAAAAACTAAAAGAATAATCCACAAGCCCATTTGATACATCTGCACAGAGTGTGACAGCAGGATAAATCACCACCAGTAATCTGGGTAACCTTGCTATTTTCCGCTGCCGTTGCTGCAGAGTTCAGTCCGTTTAAGCAGATTTTATTTGCAGGCGTCGTATATTTCCACGTGTGAGAAACAAAGGTTTACAGTTTTATAAAAGCTCCAGATGGCTCCTGCGTAAATTCAATCCCAAATATAAACCTGAAACCATCATTGAATGTCACAGACAACCTGGCGCCGAGCGTCCCGTGTTTTATGACTTTGTTACAAATCTATCTGGTTGTCCCATCTATATATTGGTCTGAGCTTCAGCTGACATCCTGCCGCTTCGTATTCTCTCCATCGTAATGCAGTCATCTGTGAGCTGCGGTAAAACTGTGACATTACCACCACTCGTGCATAATGCTTGACTGTGGAGTGGCTACGACTGCTATAATTCCAACATTGTTAGACATCTTGACCCCCTCCCCATAGGGAAAGCTTGAGATTGTGTATGATTACAACTCTTCAGCGACCAAATGCCTTCTTGTCATCCCAGTGTTATTAGGGTCCATAAATTGGAGAGAAATGGACAATCTATAAGAGGACCTTGAAGTCCTATGCCATTTCCTTCGTCTTAAAGATACCTGGATAATTCTGCCTCCAGCACTTGGGTGCCAGCTGCCATCTTATTTTTTTTGGGGGGTACAGGAGATATAGTATAGATTGTAGACCCAGCAACATTTAAGGGGTTGTCTCACTTCAGCAAATGGCATTTATCATGTAGAGAAAGTTACTACAAGGCACTTACTAATGTATTGTGATTGTCCATATTTCTTCCTTTGCTGCCTGGATTCATTTTTCCATCACATTATACACTGCTCGTTTCCCTGGTTACGACCACCCTGCAATCCAGCAACGGTGGCCATACTTGAACACTTTTTTCCTGTAGTGTGCAAGCACGACCACCACTGATGGATTGTAGGGTGGTCTTAACCCCTGGAAAAGAGCAGTATATTATGTGATGGGGCCACCAAAGGAGGCAGTATGGACTATCACAATACAATAGTAAGTGCCTTGTAGTAACTTTGTCTACATTATAAATGGTATTTGCAGAAGTGAGACAACCCATTTAACTAGTTAGAAGCGTTCTCTTTAGGTAAGCAAAGATAAAAAACCTTAAAAAGTGTGGTCCACGTACAGTGGTGTGTGGTCAGTTTCTATCATTTCTCAAGCGTGGCTACAGTAGAAAATGTATAATATTTAAAGGGAACCTTTAAACTACTGACCTATCCTCAGGAGTCTGATGACCTATCCTCAGGTGACTGATGACCTATCCTCAGGTGACTGATGACCTATTCTCAGGAGTCTGATGACCTATCCTCAGGTGACTGATGACCTATCCTCAGGTGACTGATGACCTATCCTCAGGAGACTGATGACCTATCCTCAGGTGACTGATGACCTATCTTCAGGTAACTGATGACCTATCCTCAGGTGACTGATGACCTATCCTCAGGAGTCTGATGACCTATCCTCAGAAGTCTGATGACCTATCCTCAGTTGACTGATGACCTATTCTCAGGAGTCTGAGGACCTATCCTCAGGTGACTGATGACCTATCCTCAGGTAACTGATGACCTATCCTCAGGTGACTGATGACCTATCCTCAGGTGACTGATGACCTATCCTCAGGTAACTGATGACCTATCCTCAGGTGACTGATGACCTATCCTCAGGAGACTGATGACCTATCCTCAGGTGACTGATGACCTATCCTCAGGTGACTGATGACTTATCCTCAGGTGACTGATGACCTATTCTCAGGAGTCTGAGGACCTATCCTCAGGTGACTGATGACCTATCCTCAGGTAACTGATGACCTATCCTCAGGTGACTGATGACCTATCCTCAGGTGACTGATGACCTATCCTCAGGTGACTGATGACCTATCCTCAGGTGACTAATGACCTATCCTCAGGTAACTGATGACCTATCCTCAGGTGACTGATGACCTATCCTCAGGAGACTGATGACCTATTCTCAGGAGTCTGATGACCTATCCTCAGGTGACTGATGACCTATCCTCAGGAGTCTGATGACCTATCCTCAGGAGACTGATGACCTATCCTCGGGTGACAGATGACCTATCCTCAGGTGACTGATGACCTATCCTCAGGTGACTGATGACCTATCCTCGGGTAACTGATGACCTATCCTCGGGTGACTGATGACCTATCCTCGGGTGACTGATGACCTATCCTCGGGTGACTGATGACCTATCCTCGGGTGACTGATGATCTGTCCTCAGGAGAGGTCATTTACTTCTATGGGGCTGAGCTGCACCTAGGCCAAGTGACTGATGAACGTTATGTTAATGACCTAGGGAAAGTTGGAGAAGGCCGCGGCGCTAACATGAGCATCGGTGCCTTCTCAAACAGCTGATCAGCGGGAGTCCCTCTCGGAAAACCCCTTCAACATCAAATATATACAGCCGGAGAAAAACAGAAGAGTTCCTCACACTAAGAACTGGCACCATGCCTATGGTGTGAATATCCCATCCACCTACAAAAAAATCACATCATCAGGTTTACGGTCTTATTGCCCCCATACCACGTCCAGGAGAACCCATAGGTCAGGGTGGTCAGACTATACACACGGTTTCACTGACTTCTAGCCCTTTGACCTCTAGAATCGGTGCCTCATTTTGTGTGGGGCTCATCAGTGTAATCCCTCTGCCTCCTGTCACCTAGAACAAGACATTAGATCCTCTCCGTTCCCCACCAGACATGTAGGTTTTCTTTTTAATTGCTAAAGACGTTTAACCTTCTTTCTTCCTCAATTACTTGAAGCTTTTTCAGAACCAGGAGACCTTACTGTGTCCTTGTCATGTAGACTCATATATAAGGCTTGTACCAGCCATGGAAGGAGAGTGTTAGCCTGAAAGGTCAGTAAAGTGGTGTTATTATCCACCCAGCTCAGTGGTATCCAGTCTCCTCTCCAGTCTCTCTAAATGAGATAGGCAGATGGATAGATAGATAGATAGATAGATAGATAGATAGATAGATAGATCATAGATAATTAATAGATGTATATGACAGATAAATGTAAAAGATAGATATGAGAGATAGATGTGAATGAAAGATAGATAGATATGAGATAGATAGATCTAAATAGATACACAGATCAAAATAGATAGATTCATAGATAAATATGAGATAGATGGATATGAGAGATCGATGATAGATAGATGGATGGATCGATGATGGATGGATCGATGATAGATATGAGATGGATAGATAGATAGATAGATAGATAGATAGATAGATAGATAGATAGATAATGCAGGCTGTAAACATCCTGATACAGAACATATACAGATAAAAGATAGATATTAGATAGACAGGTACATAGATAGATACATACATAGATAAATCAATAGATAGATAGATATGAGGTAGACATAAGAAAGGTAGATAGCTAGTTGATACTTAGATAACTACATAGAAGAAGAGTAGGTAGCACAGAGTAATATCCGGATGATGGGTTAGAGGCAGATAACCCTCCTGGTTAATGCTCTTATAATCCCCAGTGATGTGTAGGTGTCAATAATTCATGCTCAGCGGGATGTTCCGAGAACCTGTCCCAGCAGCAAATCTCCCTGTCACTTCTCGTCTCCTCCTGCTCTCCTCAGAAATATCACCTTTGAAGATACTGACACAAATTTCCATATTGAAAGCCAGGCGAACATAGAAGCGGCGCTCGGACTGATTAATGGAGCAGATTTCTTTCTGTGTCATAGAATGTTAGGTGTTCAAGTCAGATGTGTCGGTAGCATGGAGCCAAGTCCTAGACAAATATCTACTAAGCGGGGGGGGGCAATCCAAACAAATGCATGTAATGTCACTAGAAGCAGTGCTCCTCACTGCTGCCCAAAAAACAAATACCATTTACTGTATGTTACAGTGGCATCCCCTCAACTCTGAGATCAATATCTATCTATCTATCTATCTATCTATCTATCATATATATATATATATATATGTCATATCTATCTATTATCTATCTGTCTATCATATATATACAGTACAGACCAAAAGTTTGGACACACCTCTCATTCTCATTCAACCTCTTCTCATTCAAAGAGTTTTCTGTATTTTCATGACTATGAAAATTGTAGATTCACACTGAAGGCATCAAAACTATGAATTAACACATGTGGAATTATATACTTAACAAAAAAGTGTGAAACAACTTTAAATATGTCTTATATTCTAGGTTCTTCAAAATAGCCACCTTTTGCTTTGATTACTGCTTTGCACCCTCTTGGCATTCTCTTGATGAGCTTCAAGAGGTAGTCACCTGAAATGGTTTTCACTTCACAGGTGTGCCCTGTCAGGTTTAATAAGTGGGATTTCTTGCCTTATAAATGGGGTTGGGACCATGAGTTGTGTTGGGCAGAAGTCAGGTGGATACACAGCTGATAGTCAATACTGAATAGACCGTTAGAATTTGTATTATGGCAAGAAAAAAGCAGCTAAGTAAAGAAAACCGAGTGGCCATCATTACTTTAAGAAATGAAGGTCAGTCAATCCGAAAAATTGGGAAAACTTTGAAAGTGTCCCCAAGTGCAGTCGCAAAAACCATCAAGCGCTACAAAGAAACTGGCTCACATGAGGACCGCCCCAGGAAAGGAAGACCAAGAGTCACCTCTGCTGCGGAGGATAAGTTCATCCGAGTCACCAGCCTCAGAAATCGCAGGTTAACAGCAGCTCAGATTAGAGACCAGGTCAATGCCACACAGAGTTCTAGCAGCAGACACATCTCTACAACAACTGTTAAGAGGAGACTGTGTGCAGCAGGCCTTCATGGTAAAATAGCTGCCAGGAAACCACTGCTAAGGACAGGCAACAAGCAGAAGAGACTTGTTTGGGCTAAAGAACACAAGAAATGGACATTAGACCAGTGGAAATCTGTGCTTTGGTCTGATGAGTCCAAATTTGAGATCTTTGGTTCCAACCACCATGTCTTTGTGCGACGCAGAAAAGGTGAACGGATGGACTCTACATGCCTGGTTCCCACCGTGAAGCATGGAGGAGGAGAGTGATGGGGTGCTACACCAGATGACCTGGCTTCCACAGTCACCAGACCTGAACCCAATCGAGATGGTTTGGGGTGAGCTGGACCGCAGAGTGAAGGCAAAAGGGCCAACAAGTGCTAAACATCTCTGGGAACTCCTTCAAGACTGTTGGAATACTATTTCAGGTGACTACCTCTTGAAGCTCATCAAGAGAATGCCAAGAGTGTCCAAAGCAGTAATCAAAGCAAAAGGTGGCTACTTTGAAGAACCTAGAATATAAGACATATTTTTTTTTTTTGTTAAGTATATAATTCCACATGTGTTAATTCATAGTTTTGATGCCTTCAGTGTGAATCTACAATTTTCATAGTCATGAAAATACAGAAAACTCTTTGAATGAGAAGGTGTGTCCAAACTTTTGGTCTGTACTCTGTATATATATATATATATATATATATATATCTGTCTGTCATATCTATCTATTTAACTATCCATTTGTCCGTTGATCTATCTATCGTTTATCTATCTATCTATTCATCTCATATCTATCTATCTATCTATCTATCTATCTATCTATCTATATCTTGAGGTGTGATTTGAAGCTTTTGGTTCCCAGTGAAACATATGTTACAGGACCGCACTTTCATTGTGCCATGTATAATGCTGGTGACAGGACACCTCCTGTGCACCCTCAGGTCCCAGGTCCACTCCTACCTTTTTGCCCTCATATAACCTGCAGATTCTCTGAGACCTCAACATCACGTGAATATTTGATAGTTGCTGAGGTCAGGGCCCTGTACAGTCAAAATCAATGGATCTGCTTTACACTGAGCCAGCTTACACGTCACACTGCACATAGTGATCAGCAATGGAAACCCAGTGCTTGCATTGCCACCATAGTACTGCATAGTGCTCAGTACAGTCAATGTGCTAGCCATGTAGTGAGAAAGGTGTTGGGCCTCCACTTTCTGCCCTGACTAATAGATGATGGTCCCGAGTGGCATTTTTAACCCCCTCCATTTTTCTTTGCATGGGAACCCCTATAATACCTGCCCCCTGATGTGTAACCCCCTGCATAGAGATTACACTTGTGCTGTAGCCAGTGGACTGCTTATCAAGTTGTCTCCCACATATCTGCCCTAACCATGCCCTGCAAATAGGGGGACGTGTCAAAGAGCAGCGGATCATGTAAGCTTAATTAAAACTAAGAGCATTGATTTTATTTCCTCTCTTTCCTTCTTCATCTCTCCAATTTATGTACAGTTCACTCAGGTCAAATGAAGCCCGAAGCTGCAGACGGCTGTACGCAAAAAAACAAACTTCTCTCCTAATTGGGGTAGTAGGGTTTGAAGAACAGCATTTCTTTTGTTAATTAGCTGAGTCATTTTGGTTGGAGAGCAGGTTAGATGCGTAATTGCTTTGACTAATAGTTAATAATTTGCATCCTCTACCTGTAGTCATGTAAATAATACGTATTAGTATCAAATCGAGTGATCTAACAATATCAAGATGACACGTAAATTGGGACATGAAAATGTCCTCCGACTCAATATTTTACCAGTAGAAACAATGGGTTATAAAGTATAGCTGTGTGCATAGGACAGAAAATAGGCAGTGGTTAGAGGACTGTCCATTCTGCTCCCTTTAACCATCTTTCTAATGTCTACTACTAAAATACTGCCTTCTATGTACAAGAATATAACTACTATAATACTGCTCCTATGTACAAGAATATAACTACTATAATACTGCCCCTATGTACAAGAATATAACTACTATAATACTGCTCCTATGTACAAGAATATAACTACTATAATACTGCTCCTATATACAAGATTATAACTACTATAGTACTGCCTCCTATATACAAGAATATAACTACTATAGTACTGCCTCCTATGTACAAGAATATAACTACTATAATACTGCTCCTATGTACAAGAATATAACTTCTATAATACTGCTCCTATGTACAAGAATATAACTACTATAATACTGCTCCTATGTACAAGAATATAACTACTATAATACTGCTCCTATGTACAAGAATATAACTACTATAATACTGCTCCTATGTACAAGAATATAACTACTATAGTACTGCCTCCTATGTACAAGAATATAACTACTATAATACTGCTCCTATGTACAAGAATATAACTACTATAATACTGCTCCTATGTACAAGAATATAACTTCTATAATACTGCTCCTATGTACAAGAATAGAACTACTATAATACTGCTCCTATGTACAAGAATATAACTACTATAATACTGCTCCTATGTACAAGAATATAACTACTATAATACTGCCTCCTATGTACAAGAATATAACTACTATAATACTGCCTCCTATGTACAAGAATATAACTACTATAATACTGCCTCCTATGTACAAGAATATAACTACTATAATACTGCCCCTATGTACAAGAATATAACTACTATAAAACTGCCTCCTATGTACAAGAATATAACTACTATAATACTGCCTCCTATGTACAAGAATATAACAACTATAATACTGCCCCCTATGTACAAGAATATAACAACTATAATACTGCTCCCTATGTACAAGAATATAACAACTATAATACTGCTCCCTATGTACAAGAATATAACTACTATAATACTGCTCCTATGTACAAGAATATAACTACTATAATACTGCCTCCTATGTACAAGAATATAACAACTATAATACTGCCCCCTATGTACAAGAATATAACAACTATAATACTGCTCCCTATGTACAAGAATATAACTACTATAATACTGCTCCTATGTACAAGATTATAACTACTATAATACTACCTCCTTTGTATAATTATATTACCACTATAATGCTGCTATGTGGCTATGACTTTGTATAAGATAATGCTGGCTCTTTAACCTTTGCGATGTATGTATGTAGATGCACATCTCCAGGCTCTGGTGTACAGTATGTGTCAGTGTTGTATTGTGTAGAGGCACCGCCCGAGGTGCTGACGTTCCTGGCGCTGTTCTCCTGCAGCTCTTCTTCATGTGTCGTTTGACTTTCACGCTTTGGTCTTTCTCCAGGTGCAGGATAAATTTAGGTTGGATCTATCTGACGAGGAAGCCGTGCATTACATGCAGACGCTCATCGATGACAGCGTCAACGCGCTCTTTGCAGCTGTGGTAGAACAAATCCACAAGTTTGCTCAGGTAAGACATCGGCCCGCTCCGCCGCTTCCGCAGGAGTCATTAGCTTTTCTTTTTTTTTTTTTCCTTCTCACTCCAGCGCTAACATTGACAGAGACAGATGGGCTGCTTCCCCGCACATCCCCATAGCCTGCACCTTCTTCATAGCCGCTGTCCATGTACTACAAGCCCCAGCAATGCTGCCTGTATTTTATTTATTTATGTTTTTGAATGTACCTAGTCCATGTTTTGGGTTATCTAACCAAGTCAAGACGTTCTACTGAAGGGAAAAGGCTTCCATTGAGCTTTGTTTGCTGTTGCAGCAGAGCTGAGCACGAACACAATAGCATGATGTGTTACCAGGACTGCAGGTTAACCCACTGAGCAAGGCCCCTATTGCCCGTATTCACGGTTTTTACCCTAAAAAGCAGCTGTAAAATCGGACTATTTTAGTGGGTGAGATGTCCTATTGGAACCCAAAGCGGTTGTAGAGTATTAGGGCCGGTTCGCATCTCTGTTCACTGTTCAGTATCCTTTTGGCCTCTGGCTAGTCTATGTCAGCATACCACAAGATAAGACGTGACATAGTGCGGTATACTACGGTACTCCATACAGCGGTGTGCTGTTAAAAAGTTTCCGTCACTGTACTCCATTAAATCTGTACAACCCTGGGGAACCTGCTGTGGTGGGAGCTGGAAGGCAGTCCTGAAGCACAGGGAGTCGGGTGATCTGCTGGTTGTGGCTGCCCAGGACTCCTCACATGTACAGCATGGAGTCCAGACACATGGCAAGGAATACAGCCGTCACTGTCAGGCACGTAAATGTCCACTCCCAATCCTGACACTTGTCAGGTGTAGTGATTGAGACCTTGTGTTTTGCTGGATTTACAGGGCATCTGTCAGCAGTTTTGTACCTATGACACTGGCTGACCTGTTACATGTGCACTTGGCAGCTGAAGACATCTGTGTTGGTCCCATGTTCATATGTGTCCGCATTGCTGAGAAAAATGAAGGTTTAATATATGCAAATGAGCCTCTAGGACCAACTGGGGCATCGCCGTTACACCTAGAGGTTCTGCTCTTTCTGCAGCTGCCGTGCCCTCTCCACTTTGATTGACAGGACCGAGCGTTATGATATTTTCACTGCCTGGTCCTGTCAATCAATCAGGTGTAATGGTAACGCCCCCGTTGCTCCTAGAGGCTCATTTGCATATAATAAAACATCATATTTCTCAGCAATGCGGGCACATATGAACATGGGACCAACACAGATGTCTTCTGCTGCCAAGTGCACATGTAACAGGTCAGCCAGTGTCATAGGTGCAACAGATGCCCTTTAAATTAAGTGGCCCAGTACTAGAGCTTCCTGGGAGCAAGTGGCCACTCAGGTTCATATAATTTAAGACAGTAGGAACCAGATGCATGTAAAGGAAGCCCCTGCCCAAATTGAAGCCCCCATCCATCCCCTAATGGGGCAGATTAGGCAGCAGTGGCAATTTTGGGAGAATGGGAGCACTGGCTATTACTACGCAGTGTGTCCTCATGACATCCCAGAGTGTACACCACTGGCACCTACTCTGATGACAAGGGTCTGTATCGGGTTGTATCCTACTGTCTGTCTGTACAGCAGGATATGGTGCAGCCTTTTGTGAGGGATGTAAGTAAGTAGTCCTCGTGACATATACCTCCATGACTTTTTTTTTTTTCTGGAAACCACATTAAATGTGTTCACGGGTTGTATGTGGTCCATAAGTTGTGCCCATGGGTTGTATGTGGTCCATAGGTTGTGTCCATGGGTTGTATGTGGTCCATAGGTTTTGTCCATGGGTTGTATGTGGTCTATAGGTTGTGTCCATGGGTTGTATGTGGTCCATGGATTGTGTGTGGTCCATGGGTTGTGACTGTGTGTTATGTGTGGTCCATAGATTGTATGTGGTCCATAGGCTGTGTCTAGGGGTTGTGTGTGGTCCATGGGTTGTATGTGGTCCATAGGTTGTGTCTAGGGGTTGTGTGTTGTCCATAGGCTGTGTCTAGGGGTTGTGTGTTGTCCATAGGCTGTGTCTATGGGTTGTGTGTGGTCCATGGGTTGTGTCTATGGGTTGTGTGTGGTCCATGGGTTGTGTCTATGGGTTGTGTGTGGTCATGGGTTGTGTCTAATGGTTTTTGTGTGGTCCATTGGTTGTGTCTATGGGTTTTGTGTGGTCCATGGGTTTGTGTCTATGGGTTGTGTGTGGTCCATGGGTTGTGTCTAATGGTTTTGTGTGGTCCATTGGTTGTGTCTATGGGTTTTGTGTGGTCCATTGGTTGTGTCAATGGGTTTTGTGTGGTCTATGGTTTGTGTCTATAGGTTTTGTGTGGTCCATGGGTTGTGTCTATGGGTTTTGTGTGGTCCATGGGTTGTGTCTATAGGTTTTGTGTGGTCCATGGGTTGTGTCTATGGGTTTTGTGTGGTCCATGGGTTGTGTCTATGGGTTTTGTGTGGTCCATGGGTTGTGTCTATAGGTTTTGTGTGGTCCATGGGTTGTGTCTATAGGTTTTGTGTGGTCCATGGGTTGTGTCTATAGGTTTTGTGTGGTCCATGGGTTGTGTCTATGGGTTTTATGTGGTTCATGGGTTGTGTCTATGGGTTTTGTGTGGTCCACGGGTTGTGTCTATGGGTTTTGTGTGGTCCATGGGTTGTGTCTATGGGTTTTATGTGGCTCAGCTCCATTCATGTGACCAAGGTTGAGCTGTAAGACCACACACAAGCCGTGGACAGATTTGGCACTGTGTTTAAATGAAAGCAGCCATGTTTTTCTAATCCTGTTCAACCCTTTTAAAGATGCAGCCCGTAGTTGGTCCAATAACTAAATACAGGCTTCCACAAATGGCACTGCCATGCTGATGATGGTAGTGCAGCTGTGTAATGATTCATAAGCTGAGGCATGCTCTAAACCTAAGGCTGCACTACTGACACACTTGAATTCTTTCGGGTCTATTGGTCTGATTGAGACCTCATGTGTGTGGATACAAATCAACATTGAATTCACAGGGTCCACCGCCTGCTCATCTCTGCCCAGGGAAGCCCCAATGACATCCATATGTGGTAACTGTCCATGTATGACCAGATATGTCTCTGGAGTTTCCCAGGATTCTGAGAGCAAGCACCAACTCTACCAGGTATGAGTTCGGGCAGGACAGACCACATGCAGTCAGAGGGAGACCTCCACCTCTTCTGTGAAGAGGGACCCACTGCTTGTTTACCACACCGCAATACCTATGCCTGTACCTTGAGATACATTGCAGCCTTACATCAGAGGTTCATTTTGGCAGTCCTCCCGACATAGGCTGAATAGCAGCCAGATAGGATGTAGACATTGATGGGAATGTTTATTTGAATCCTCACAAAGTGACGACAGTGCAGCTAACAATGGATCTGAACGGGGTACGTTGTCCTCAGAATTTCTCAGTAATGCAGCCTGAAGATTTGGCCTTGTAATTTCAATTGATTAGCTCTGAGAATAGACTTTAGATCTTGCCTCTTAAAGAGGTTCTCAGGGAATTAAGAAAATTAAAATACTTCAATATTTCTTTATTATAAATATATTCCCAAATGCCTTTCATTAGTTAATGAATAATGGCTTGTTTTGTCTGGGGAGTAATCATTAAGAGAAATAAAATGGCCGCCGTCCTATTAGTACACACAAAACCTGTCCTAATCACACAGGAGGACAAGTTACTTTACAACACTGAGGTAAAGAGCTGCCTCATCCTCCTCTCTGCTCTGCTTGTCAGGGATTATGAGGTCATGAAGAGACATGAAGTACAGAGGATGGACAGGACAGACTGTAGTCATGGAGACTACATACAAGAGCTGCTGCTCATTACCACATCTGCTCATGAACTCCATTCCTACAAAGATTCAGCTAAATATATCATCTGTATTCAGGATCAAAATCCAGAGCAGAGAGGAGGATGAGGCAGCTCTTTACCTCAGTGTCGTGAAGTAACTTGTCCTCCTGTGTGATTAGGACAGGATTTGTGTGTACGAATAGGACGGCGGCCATTTTATTTCTCCTAATTACTGCTCCCCAGACAAAATGAGCCATTATAACTAATGTAAGGTATTTGGGAATATATTTATAATGAAGTAATATTTAAGTATTTTCATTTTCTTAATTCCCGGAGAACCCCTTTAAAGAGAAACTCTGACAGGTCACCTCCAACTCTACCACCTCTCCAGTCACCCAAAAAAGCATGAAAAAGCAAGTGAATTATAAAGGCAGCGGCGGCTCTCTCTGGCAGCCAGGACCGGAATACATTGTGTGCTCGTCGTAATCAGTGTGAATGACAACCATGGAGATCAACAAGAGTGTTAGGGATCTCATGTTGTCACCTGTCAGCCACATCTTCAACAGTGCAGGCAAAACTACACAAAAAGTACAGACATTATTATCTGATAACTGCACAGACTTCTGATAAAACCGCCAGCCGGTGATCATCCACATCGCAGCCACTATGTGTGGCCACAGCCCAGTCATATACCGGTAGAACTCAATGGCTGTGAACACCTTTAGGGGCAGCTTTTTTGCATTTAACTCTTTTTGGGCAAAAAAATCATTTTTTCAATTGTTTTCCTTTGGTCTTTATTAATTTTTTCGGCAGGTTTTATGATACTGGGTTAAGTTTCAGTCCTTCTGCAGGCTGTCACAGTCCCCGTATCACGTACACTTACCACATATGGTCTGTTGTGTCATGTACATATAGATGTTTTTCACACGCTAGCCTCACAATTATGACGTTACTATGTGTCTATGTATGTATACTGGTTCAGTACGTTGTACGTATATACATGCTAGAGAAAGGCATGGCTGGCGAAACGTCTCATCTGGAATAAGTCACCACAGTTTCATCTCTACAGAGTGATACTTCATTCTTTCATCTTCTGTGGTGACATTGCGTCCCATCAGTTTCTTTTCTCACGGCTGGCTTTGTAGCTCTTATCTCTGAACTCCTGAGGGCTCATAAACTCTCATTTAAGCCATGCTCTTATCAGTTTCATAATAAGATTTTTTTGTTTGTGTTTACCTTAAAAATTATTTTCTCCCTGAGTTCATTGGGGGATACAGAAGACCATAGGTATAGCTGCTGCCATGAGGAGGCGACACTAAGCTGAAAATAGAAAGGTGTTAGCTTCTCCTGCAGTCAGTGAGCCAATCAGTTTGTACCAAAGCAGTAGGAGCAGCCAGGAGAAGCCAGTAGAACACAGACAATAACAACCAGCCAGAACTGGAGATGGGCCAGGACCAAGAGTATGTGGGACCCATCAGTACGAACCAGCAAAATAACTGTGTGGGAGCTGAGTCCCCCAATGAACTCTGTGAGAAAAAGATTTTACAGTTGAGCACAAAAATATCCTATTTCCTTCCTCATATCATTTGGGGTACAGAGGAGACCATGTGATGACCTGCCGGTCATTTTTTCAGGATTTCCTTAGTATTGAGCAGGTGATATTATTACTGTCCATGTATCAGGACTTACCACAGGTATTCATTCTATGGAATCTTCTCAAATCATGACCGGCAGGTGGTCCCTGAGGACTGGAATTGAGGAACAATGGCCTAATAAACTTTATCTCTAAACTACTGAGACGTCATAAACACTTATTTAAACCACATTCTTATCAGTAAGAAAAGAACTGAGCTATAATGAGTGTTTATAAGGCCTCTTTCACACCAGCGGCAGCACGGATCCGGCAGGTGAAGGGTGCCGCCAGATCCATGCTAGCGCAGGTACACATGTGGGGCCGGAGCAGCTCATACACAGACACATAAACATACACATACACAGACACTTACCTGTTCCAGCAGCTCCCAACTTGGCCCAGGAGGAGGAAGGCGCGCACAAGGGTAAGTTTACCCACAGCGCCACCTGCTGGAGGGAGGGGAAATTGCAGGGAGACAGATCCGTCATAAACTCCATTGACAGTCAATGGAGGATGGATCCATTTACCATTGTGCCACACCAAACGGATCCGTCCCCATTGACTTGCATTGGGGTCATTCCGGATCCGTCTTGGTGCGGATGCCTGGACCGGAGAGCAAACCGCAGCATGTTGCTGTTTGCTCTCCGGTCTGTATACTTAAGACTATACTGCATTTAGGAGCACTCCGTTCTCTTCAGTTCAGTTTTGTCCCCATTGACAATGAATGGGGACAAAACTGAAGTGTTTTATTCCGGTATTGAGCCCCTAGGACGGAGCTCAATACCTCGAATTTTAAAACGCTAGTGTGAAAGTAGCCTAATGTGAGAGAGCAGAGCTAAGGAGTCTGTCTGCTCCCCAGATGACGAAAAAGACAAAAAATCCAAAGGGTGCCTCTAGAGCATCTCGGCTCTGTACAGAAAAAGGAAGCCAATTAAAAAAATAATTTTAGCTCAAAATGAGTACAATGTAATAATAATAATAATAATAAATGCCCTCAATTGTGTCCATAGGCTTTAAAGGAATTGTTTATTTTTCACATTCAGCAGTCTTTTTCCTCAGTTCTAGGGTAATTGGTGGGGGTTCTTCTCTCCCAATCCCCAATAAATGGCCTGTCTGTGTTATTTATGGATGCAGCACTTCTTTTATAGCACTTCTCAGCTCTAACAGCAGCCCCTCCCCCCATTACCTTCGTACGGCCATTAAAGATTATGGCAGATCCAAAACTTTATTTTCCACATAGAAACCAGCCTGATAGAGCGCACTAAATTCTAGGTCCGGTAGTCACAAGGCATTCATGGAAGCCTCTTGGATCCTGAGCTGAATATTAACAATATGGTAGATCCTCGAATCGTGGGCGGCAGGTTCTTATTTATTTCTGTCAGTTTAATGATCTGTTTTGTTGTAATTATTAGAAGCAGAGAGGAAGCCTCGTAGATAATTACATTCAGCCATTTACTTTTTTTTTTTTTACTTGTTGGTTTAATTAGAGTGAATGTGGGTTTTCTGTAATGACAAGTCGTCAGGATTTCATCATTTAGAGGGAAAAGGCTGCACTTCATGTACAAAACTGGCAAATTTATTCTGAGAAATGGGGAAGGTACAGCACATCATCATCATAGAAATGTCAAATTGTCATCATCGAGGACATATCTATGGGCCAGAAAGTGAGCAAAGAGGGCGTCTTCTACATTAAAGTGGTAGGTGGCTCATTCCTCCAACCCACGGGCAGTAAAAATGGCTCCAAGTTTTTCTTAAAGAGGTTGTCCGAGTACATATAGCACTGGAAATCTGATGGGCAGCAATATATAACTAAGTTAAGCAAGTTTTGGGCAAAAAAAATCTATATTTCCTCATTTCCCTGGTTCTCATCTGGCCCTTTGTTTACCTGCAATAACAACAATCTCTGCCCCTCCCCCTGCTCTGCAAAGGGAGTGAATACAAGTGCTGCCCTGAGTGATAGGATACTCAGCAGCATGTTGTATGTGTAGGACTACAAGTTCCAGCTGTACCATGACACTGCTGATACACACAGGAACTTCCCCCTACCTTTCTTGTGCAATACTCTAACAGGAGAAGCTAACATATGGATACTCTCCTCCAGTGTCAGCTCTGTGTGTGCAGGATGAGGAGAGCAGATCCTGTGTCTCTTCATTGCCTGCAGCTGCTCATCAAAGCCTTGAGCACTGAATGTGTGCTACAGAAGCGGTTAAAATTTTATCTGAAAGAATTCAGGGAGAGAGCAGATGGCAGCTCAGCCAGTGCAGGGGGCATGGCCAGCACAGTGACGTCTTGTGTACAGACTTATCTAATCTCTGAGGCTTCTGCACTAAACATCAATAAAGCCGGGAGAGAAGCTGACATCACAGGTCATGTGACCCTCAGTGAAATCTGACAAACAAGCAACTACAGATAAAGTAAGCGCATTGAAAATGCCAGTTTTACACTAGTGGTAAATTCTCAAGGCTGGAGCACCACCAAGCCCCCTGCTTACAGCGGTATTTGTCCAGCCAAGTCTTGGCACAAATGCCGGAAACAGGCTGGATTCCTGCCGTGTCTCATTTCTAGTCAGTGGGCTCCAAGGGGGTCAGGTAATATTCGGCTATGCCAGATACAATTTCATTTGGCAGGCTGCTCCTCTGCCAGAAGAATTTACATAGTGGGAGGGATATTACTGGTGCATGGTTTATAGCACCCATCATTCTTACATGAGTTGAAGGACCTTTCATTTTTGACTTGCTCAAAAAGGGCATCTGTCAGCAGTTTTGTACCTATGACACTGGCTGACCTGTTACATGTGTACTTGGCAGCTGAAGGCATCTGTGTTGGTCCCATGTTCATATGTGTCCGCATTGCTGAGGAAAATGATGTTTTATTATATGCAAATGAGTCTCTAGGAGCAACGGGGGCGTTACCGTTACACCTAGACACTCTGTTCTCTCTGCAAATGTCGCACCCTCTGCACTTTGATTGACAGGACCAGGCAGTGCAAAAGTGATCGCACCTGGCCCTGTCAATCAAAGTGGAGAAGGCGGGGCAGTTCCCAGAGCTGATCCTCTAGGTGTAATGGTAACGCCCCCTTTGCTCCTACAGGATCATTTGCATATATTAAAACATCATTTTTCTCAGCAGTGCGGTCACATATGAACATGGGACCAACACAGATGTCTTCAGCAGCCAAGTGCACATGTAACAGGTCATCCAGTGTCATAGGTACAAATCTGCTGACAGATGTCCTTTAATCATAGCAGAGAACTTCATTTTGATTTTTTGTTACAAGATCCATATCCTGTATGTTAGCCGCTAGTATGCCCACGTTCATGATTCTGATCTTAATCTGTCCTCCACTGGCATCGGTTGCCCCACGCACGCCTGTTAATAATTGTGGAACCAGAAATGAAATCTATGACAGCAATGGAGCTCCACCCACTTTTTGGAAAAGAGGCAGGTAGTATTTAAGACTCCTAAAAAGTCAAAAATTTTGTGTGCGTCAAAGCTTTGTGAGTTTTTGACACTAGACAAGTGCCATAGGGGATTTTCTTTTTTTAAATTATTTTCAATATCAAGCACAAATTTGAAAGTAGCTTTGAGAATCACTTATAGTGAATGGAGGATCCTGTCTTATCTATACACAGAGAATGATATATAACTGCAGTAAAGTGATCTGTACAGACCAAGAAGTGGCGCCTGTTATTAGGCTTGGTGGCCAGTGCGAAAACTTCAGGAAATTGTTTTTTGTTTAAATATAGATTTAAATGAAAAATTAAAAACAATATCACCAAAAATTCTTTAAAAAATATGTTAGGCATAAAAATGTGATTTAAAGGGAACCTGTCATCTCCGAAGCAGCCCCTGAACTAGAGTAAGCGTTGTATAGTGTAAGTGATGCTGAATCCAAATATGTAAGTTTTATCTTCATACTCACTTCTATTCCGACGCTGTGCTCCCACAAACCTGCAGTAGAATGCACTCACTGGACTATTCTTTGAGTCGTCTCCATTATGTGAGTGAGCCCTGGAGTCCACTGAGTGCATTTTACTGCTGGTTTGTGAGAGCACAGCCTCAGAATAGAAGCGAGTATGAAGATAAAAGTTACATAACCACACTCGATGTCACTTACACTATACACCTCTTACTGTAGTTTGGAGGGTGTTTCAGAGCTGACAGGTTCCCTTTAAACAATAGGTCACTACCTCCTAACCTATGTATTAAAATACATGTGTGGGTAGTGGCCTCACAATGAATTCAAATCATACCTGTAATTCCCTTGTAGATGCAGCGCTCCTGGCTCCTCTCAACTGATAAGAAGCGCGTGCCCTCACTTCCGGGTTCGGTGAAGTGACGGCGCGTGCGCAGTTGAATCCAAGCGCTTGCAGTGTTCGGCACTGCAAGCACTACTACGCATGCCTGGGACATCGTTCAGCTGCGTGAACGGTCTAAGCGCTGTCAAACATAAAGGATAGGGGAGTTTCTAAACACTGGAGGGCGTGCCTAGGACCCGGGAGGGCGGTGAAGATACGGTGCTCAGAAAGGAAAAGCCCGCCCTCCGGTGCTCCGAAGGCTCATTTGCATACTTTTTAAACTTAAAATTACACATCAACCGCTGCATCTACAAGGGAATTACAGGTATGATTTGAATTCATTGTGAGGCCACTACCCACCTATGTATTTTAATACATAGGTTAGGAGGTAGTGACAGAGCCTCTTTAAGGGCTCATGCACACTTGTCCCGGCCCGCAAACAGCGGTACTGCAGTATACGTGCCCCGGCCGTGTGCTCACCGCATCACAGATGTGGACCCATTCACTTGAATAGGTCAGCAATGTGGAAGGAGCGGTGAGGCACAGAAGCACTACGGGGGGCTTCCGTGGGGTTTCTCTCTGTGCCTCCACACCGTGAAAAAATAGAACTTGTACTATTTTTTGCGGTGCGTTGAATGGTCTGGATCCATCCGTGGCAGCTGCATGGATGTTGCCCGTGCATTAGGCTTTAGTTAGTGGCACCGATGGTAAAAAGTACCGAAAAGTGCAGATTAACGGAAGTCGGAACGTGACCGAGAGAGAGACAGAAGTTCTCAAAATTAAGGGGATATATATATTTATTTATACCGTATATATATTCTAAACTGAAAGAGTTTATACTTTTTATACACAAAAAAAAAAATCTAAAAATAACATACTATCTCTAAAACATCATTAAAAATCTAAAACCTGTAAGTCAATAAGTCCTAAACTACTGCCAGTCATTGAGGGATTAGTTTCCACCTGGCAGCTTCGTTTTTATTAAGACAAATATCTTTTCTCCCTCCAAGAATCGGAAGAGAACGTTCAGTATTTAGAGGAGAACGGATGGCACAGTCACTTCCTGTCAATGAGACCCCCCCCCCGCCTCCTTTCGATAATTATTCTGCCAAGGCGTCCTTGGAACATTGGCATACAGACTACTGGGAATTTTGTCTCATGCCCATATGTGCTAGACTGCGGCGCAGGATATAGTGTGGTCATAAAATCTGCAATCAAGACTGAGAGAGCCTGAGGAAGCAGCCAGTCGGTGCATGACAAATATGCTTAAACGTATGCTTTGTTGACTATTGTACGGCGGCGTGACAGCTTACCGATTACTACTTTCTTCAGCCCAGCTTTATTGCTTTTAATTTTCTAGCTACTTTCACTGAGAGCAGGAATTATTATTATTATTTTTTTTTCACTCAGCCGAATAAAATTGAAAAACTAGGTCATGAGAGGGACTGTAGGAGTACAAGTATGTATTGACTGTTTTACTGTCAAGATTACAGCTCATTTTTTGTGGGTAAAAATGAGTAATTTCATGCCTGTCCCCTGAATTTTTATGGAATGTATCATCCCGTTAACACGTTCCTTAAAGGGGTTGTCCAGGTTCAGAGCTGAACCTGAATATAACCCCCTTCTTCCCCCATTCAGCCCCTCTGAGTTGAGCATCAGAGCATTTCATGCTCCCCCTTGTCCTGCGCTGTATTGCTATTCGTTTACCTTTTTATACTGCTAGGCAGAGGCTTCCACCTATCAGTGATCCCGGTGATGTCACCAGCACTAATGGGAGGACTTTAGCTCCGCCCTAGCCTGTTTTAGTGCTAAAGACCGCCCATTAGTGGCAGTGACGTCACTCGGCTCGCTGCTAGGCGGAAGCCACCGCCTAGCATAGCCCGGGACATCACCGGATCTAAGAAAAAGCTCCGATGCTCAACTCAGAGGATTGAATGGAGAAAGAAGGGGATACCCCTTTAAGGCATACATAATTTTTATTGATTTAAAGGAAAGCAAAAAATTCATGAACGCTTATTTTAGAAATTATTTCATTTTTATTTACTAAAGCTATGCCAACTTTTTGTACATCTTTTTCCTTTGAGTAAAGATGTTTTTAAATGTTTTTATCTTTATTCACTTGTGCTTGATGAGGTTATCGTCAGCATAGGGCCAGAATTTACAGCAGCCTGTTCCTCCTGAATGGCACTCTAAATAAAGCTGTAAGGAAGCAGAATACAGGCTGCCATAAAGGTCACCGAAAATCTGCTGATGACAAGTGAATAAAAGGTCAGGGCAGCGTGATCTTGGTGACCCACAGCAGAATTAGACCACTCCCCTCACTAAAGCCTGCATTACATAGCATGATCTAGCGGGCGATTGTCGGGAGGGAAGCGTTCCTTCCTGGGAATCTCCTGCTCGTTAGCGGAGGAGACCGCTGCTATTACATGCAGCAATCTCCTCCACAGCATGGGGAGGAGCGATCGTTATTCCATCGCTCGTCCTCATGCTGTCTAGTTTTTTGCCGGCAGTAGGTCGTGATTACACAGCAAGATCTGTGACAGCAAACAATGATTTTTAAGCGTGCGAGCGAAAGATTCCAATGAACGAGCATTATGTAATCGGTGGCAATATTAGACTTAGTCAGATCATTGCTAATAAGCATTCCCGTAACGATGAACTGGCCGACAGTTGGCCAGTCTAATACAGCCTTAATATAGTCTTAAATGGGCTGTCTCACTTCAGCAAATGTCATATATATCGTAGAGAAAGTTAACACAAGGCACTTACTAATGTATTGTGATTCTCCATATTGCCTCCTTTGGTGGCTGGATTCATTTTTCCATCACATTATTCACTGCTTGTTTCCATGGTTATGGCCACCCTGCTATAGAGCAGCGGTGGTCGTGCCTGTACACTATAGGAAAAAGTGCCAGCTTCTCTGGTGGCCGGGACCATGGGAGCGCACATACAGTAGGCTAGTGCTTTTTTCTATAGTGTGCAAGCACAACCACCACTGTTGGTTTGTAGGGTGGTTGTAACCATGGAAACGAGCAGTGTGTAATGTGATGGAAAAATCAATCCAGCCAGCAAAGGAAGCAATATGGACAATCACAATACGTTAGTAAGTGCCTTGTATTAACTTTCTCTACATGATAAATGCTATTTGCTGAAGTGAGACAACCCCCTTAAATATAAATAGTCTTAAAGGGGTTGTCTCACTTCAGCAAATGTCATATCAACTCACACAGATACTGTACATGTAAGGGATACACAAGAGCCTCTGAATTATTTCTTTAATAATAGCCTATGCTGCAATATATAGACGAAAAGTGCTGCAATTTTTTTTATGATTGCATTTGACTTATTTTGGGCTAAAAATTATTTTTTCAGTAGGTCTTTATTAAAAATATTCAGCTGTTACAAAAAAGAGGTTATCCAAGATCTAAAATTCCCCACCCACCACCATATGCCCAGGCCCCTCACACAGATTGTACTTACCTAGCTCCCTGGCACCCGCGTCTCTTCTGGTGCCGCTGCTTCTCCCTGTCACACGGATGAAAACATCCAGCGTCGGGGGAGGCGTGGAGGGGATTAGCCAATAGCAGGCCGCAACAGGAACAGGCCTCCCTAGCATCACCCACGTTGCTAGGGAGGCTCCTTCTCATCGCGGCCTGCCATTGGCTGCCCCCCACGCTGGATGTTTTCATCTGTGCAACACAGAGATGCAGCGGCGTCAGAAGCGACGTGGGTGCCAGGGAGCGAGGTAAGTACAGTTTGTGTGATGGGCCTAGGCATATGGGGGTTGCATTATAGGTCTTGGATAACCCCTTTAACTGTTTGTCTAGCTGTAAGAATCCTACTTTCACTTTATGCCCGTCATCTAATAACCCTTATCTCTAAATTACTAAAAGGTCATAAACACTTATTTCAGCCACATTCTTATCAGTGAGATAAGAATTGAGCTATAAGGAGTGCTTAGGAGGTCAGAAGTCACAGATAAGGAGCTGTCAGCTGGTGTGCCTGACGGGACAGAGTGAAAACAGGCAGCATGCTACTAGAGAATCTCAAGGCTGTACAGAGAAAAGGGTTCCAAATTTTTAATAAAGACCAATTGAAACAATGATTTTTAGCTCGAAGTGAGTACAATGCAATAAAAAGTCAGTTTGATGGCTGATTGTTTTTAATAAGAAACTAATTTTCCAGACCAGGCGTCATGGTGACTATCTGAGCTTTCCCCTATTTTTTTTTAATATAGATACTGACATGGAAAATGAAAACATCCAAAAACAGTCATAAAAATTTGATTTCAACAAAATGGCCCTTTCTAACCTTACTTTCCCTTTAACTTCTACATGAGCATTACAGTATTGTGGCAGTCACTCTTCACCTCTTGATTTCTCTGCTCGGACAGTCATATTTGTTAAATGACAGCTCCCATGAGGTTGACTTTCATCTGATTCCATGTTTGTCTTCTCCTCTAGATAAATACAGTGTGGGCTTCAGTTAAAATAGCAAAAATAAAATGACCTTTAAGAGGGATCTGATTTGGTATCTGTATTAGGAGGACACGTTGATCTGCTATTATGTTGAAGGTTACAAAGGTCTAATTTAGCCGAGTTCAGAGAAATGTCTGCCTTGGGGGCCTAGACATTTATCTTGAGCAGTTGGGGGGAGGGGGTCATGTCAGTCCCTTATCACAGGCTGTGTAGCTTTTATATCTAGTACAGATAATATTCAGCATACTGTACATGTATTTAGTCACTGATTTCCTGAAGAAATATGTAATGTTGTATCTTTTGTAAAATTAAAGGGGTATTCCCTTTAGGAAATTCCACAGGCCTAGTCTTAAAGGGGTTTTCCGAGTTATATATATGGATGACCTATCCTCAGGATAGGTCATCAATATCAGATCGGCGGGGGTCCGACATCCGGCACCCCCGCCAATCAGCTGTTTGAAGAGGAGGCGCGCGCTGTATCAGCGCAGCCTCCTCTTCACTGTTTACATGCTGGCCGTAATGGGGGTAGTGGTGAGTAGGTGTAATTACACCCAACTGCCCCATTCATTTCTATGGGAAGAATCGCTTCCATACAAGTCTATGGAAGCGATTCTTCCCATAGAAATGAATGGGGCCGTGAGGTGTAATTACACCTACTCACCACTACCCCCGTTACGGCCAGCAGTGAAGAGGAGGCAGCGCTGATAGGGCGCGCGCCTCCTCTTCAAACAGCTGATCAGCGGGGGTGCCGGGTGTCGGACCCCCGCCGATCTGATATTGATGACCCCTATCCTAAGCATAGGTCATCAATATATATAACTCGGAAAACCCCTTTAAAGGAGTTGTACGGTTTTGTAAACCATACACGACTGTGATCAGCCTGTAATAAAGAACTGATCAGTACTTACCTGGCGGATCCAATGCCACTACTTCCATTCTCTCGTCCGGCTTTGTTGCCAGGCTGCAGCATTGATGTCACGTCAATAACATGTCACCACTGTAACCAATCATTGGCCTCTCTGGTGCACATCTGAAGCCAGTGATTGGTTGCAGTAGTCACGTGTTATTAAAACAAAGCCTGTCCAGTGCTGGTACTGCCAGGTAAGTTCTGATCAGTTCGCTATTGCAGGCCACTCCTCAAGAGGAAGCCCCTTTCAGAGTACAGTAGCTAAAGGATGGAGCATCAGTCACTTTCACAGTATTGTCTGGTATTGCTACCGTGTTTCCCCGAAAATAAAACGGTCTTATTTTTTTTTTTTTTTCTCTGGAAAAAGGGTTAGGGCTCATTATTGGGGTAGGTCTTATTTTTGTCCCCACTGAACATATATGTCATTTTTGGTGAATATATACCGTTTTGACCCGGGCCCCTGTGCACACACAGACAAAAAAATATGCTTACCTACACTCCGCTCCGGACTTCTTCTTCTCTCCCAATCCTGTCATCCGGCGTGTGCTGTGTCATCTCGTCAACCAGCGTGATCATCACAGGGGAGACGTCTTGCAGCGCCGGATAGGGTATGAGTATAGGTGTGTATATAGGTAACTAACTGCGCAGCGCTGCGTACTATAGTACACAGCATTGCGCAGGTAGCGTCACCAGCAGAGAGGCCCTGACTGGCCATTAAAATCACTTGCGGGGCTCCCACCTTATTGCCCCCACATATTAGAATGCCCTCTTAGTGCCCCCACAAACGGTAGCATGCCCCAGTAGTGACCCCACAAACAGTAGAATGCCCCCGTAGTGACCCCACACAAAGCAGAATGCCATTTTAGTACCCCCACACACAGTAGTTAAGTTCCTTTAGTTCCTGCACACAGTAGCTATATCCTCTTAGTGCTCCCACACATAGATATATCCCCTTATTCCCCTCACACACAGTAGATATTCCCCCTTAGTGCCCCCACAGTACTCATGCATCTTTAGTGTCCCAACACTAGATATTCCCACTTAAGGCCCTTTTAGACGGGCCGATTATTCTCCCTGCCCGAGCGCCGATCAGCGATATCGGCGCTCGGGCAGGGAGCCTTTACACGGCCCGACGAATCGAGCGCCGGGCCGCACGAGTGATCGCTGTATCGCTCGTGCGGCCGGGAAGCTCCATACTGTCAGGCGCACATTGCCTGTTTACACAGGGCGATGTGCGCCCGACAGATTGGATCTTTTGGTTTCTACAAAAGATCCAATCAGCCGACGAACGAGCGTTTTGCTCGTTCGTCGGCTGATTAGGGCCACTTTTACACGGGCCGATTATCGGCACTAGCGTTCCTAGGAACGATTTTTCGGCCGATAATCGGCCCGTGTAAAAGGACCTTTAGTTTGCCCATAGTTCTTTAGCCCCCTTAGTCCCACACACAGCAGGGAAGCCTGTGTTGTTAATAAAATAAAAAGATAACACTCACCTGGTCCCATTCACCCGGAGAATGGAGCTCACCCTGCTCAACAGCAGACACGATAAAGTGACGTCATGGCACCTGCTGGGCTCAGCAGAAGATCGCACAGGCTGTGGATTTATGATCATTCCTTGTCCTTATTCATCCCTGCAGGTGTGATTAGGTCACTGCATCGCTCCTGCTGGGGAGAGCACCATCCAGGTGAATTGTGGAGCAGGAAGCTGATGGCTCTCTGCTTCACCAATGCACTCAACTGCAGGACATGCCTTAGCAGTCCAGGGACTGTCCTGCCAGATCAGGGACAGTTCGGAGGCATGTTTGTATATGGCTCTCCCTTCCTCTGACCCTTGCTCATTTTAATGTACTGGAAGAAGGGATGGAAGGTGGGGGCCAAAGGGAAAAAAAATAGTTGTTCTGGACAACCCCCTTAATCTCCTTCCCATACAACATTAAAGGGGCCAATTAATGCCTTCATTTTTTAAAATGCCATAAATAGCCCTGTTTGTTCAGTGCAAGCAAAAATGACTGTAGTATGTACTGTACCCCAGCTGTAACAGAGAAGACCCCGGTATCGGCAGAGTAAACAGAGAGACCTCTTCATCCCCGGGCTACAAGATGACAATAGTCATGTGTCTTGTTCATGTGACTGCTTCCTCGGGCTGTTCCTGTGCTTCAGTGAGGAAGCTGAACGATAAGTGGGATAGTGATGACCTAAGGATAGGTCATCAGTATCTGATCGGTGGGGGTCCGACACACAGGACCCCCGCCGATCAGCTGTTAGAGAAGGCACCAGCACTCCCGAGAGCACCGCAGCCTTCTCATAACTTTTCCTTGGCCAGTGAGGTCACATTCATCAGTCACATGGCCTAGGAGCAGCGCAGCCCCATTCAAGTGAATGGGGCTGAGCGCGATACCAAGCACAGCCGCTATACAATGTATGGTGCTGAGCTTGGTGAGCTGAGAGAAGGCAGCGGCACTCACGGGAGCGCCGGTACCTTCTCAAACAGCTGATTGGCGGGGGTCCCGGTCAGGTACTGATGACCTATCCTGAGGATAGGTTATCAGTAAACTTCTGGAAAACCTCCTAAGGCTACTTTCACACCAGCGTTTTTGCTGGATCCGTCATGGATCAGCAGAAACGCTTCCGTCATGATAATAAAACCGTCTGCATCTGTTCTGAACGGATCCGGTTGTATTATCTTTTACATAGCCAAACTGATCCATCATGAACTCCATTGAAAGTCAATGGGGGACGGATTAGTTTTCTATTGTGTCTGAGAAAACGGATCCGTCCCCGTTGACTTACACGGTTTGGATCAGTTTCTTCATGCGGACACCAAAACGCAGCAAGCAGCGTCTTAGTGTCCGCCTCCAAAACGGAATGGAGACTGAACTGAAGCAAAACTGATGCATTCAGAACAGATCCTTTTCCAGTCAGAACACATTAGGACAAAACTGATCAGTTCGGGACCGTTTCTGAGATCCTGCAAACGCAAGTGTGAACGTAGCCTTAACTGCACTTTTTAGAAATTTTGAATTTTGAAGTATGAATTGACCAAACCCTGTGAGTGGTTGGATTTCATAAATTCGATATAATAATGAGAAATGACACTGTGATCTGTGTAATTAATTTCTGGATTTTCTCTGAAGCCTGGTGTTATTATACAGACACCGGTGAGAAAAAAAAAATCCAGTTACACCACCGTATAAATCACACATAAAATTACATTTCTCAGAAGCTACTTTCGAAAAAGGTCAATAAATGAATTTCCCTTTCGGCTTATTTAAGCTTTTTAAAATTGAGAATAGAAGTCATTTACGGCCTATTTATGGATGTAATGGGCGATCATTTCCTGAATTTGTTTTGTTTTCTTTTTTTTTTTAACAGTACTGGAGAAGATAGAAGCAAATATTCTCTGCTCACTGGAACATGAAGAGTCCAAAACAAGAAGAAAATATTAAAAAATGACTCTGAAGAAACGGTCTCATGTGCCGGCGAAGAATAGTGAAGCAGCCGCTCGACGCTTACATACAGCAGCGGACATTTATAGAAATAACTTTATGTTTCACCGTCGTGCCGGAGGAGACGGAGGAACACTGGAGTTGTTTACGATCAGTTGAAGGCAGAAAGAATTGCTGTATAATAAATTTTTTTTTGTACTTTTGCAAAAATATTTTTTGCTATAGACACGGCCGCAGAAGACTATTGTTTTCACTAAGTGACGAGAACGATCGGCTCGGCTCATCACAGCAAACAGTGATATCTGAAGATAATTTACAATTGGACCCTTGGAGATCACTTATCTCTTAATGGGCGCCATTAAATATTAACAAGTGGCGGTCGTAAACTAGTAGAATATGATGCTTTATGTAAACAGGAAATATGCTGCAGCGATCCGGAGCCGTCCACGAGGATGACAGACATCATAAATTCCGGATAATATCCTAAATGGTTATCACTTCTCTGTTCTCTTCTCTTGTATCCGAAGGAAAGCAGAGTCCCAGCTCTCAGCTAAAATGTGTATTTATTCTCCGAATATATGATTTCAGTGTTTCATTTCCGAGCAATCACATAATGCCCTATTTGTAGGCAATCATAGCAAAAAAAAATGTGGTAACACCAGCGCTCTAATCCATAATCAATGATGCTGTTTCATCTACGTGGGTACAAAAGTGTTTGCATTGAAGGAACTGTGACTAAAAAATAAGTAAAATGAATAAAAATAAATATATATATCTACAGAGTGGACCATTTATATGGATACACCTAAATAAAATGGGAATGGTTGGTGATATTAACTTCCTGTTTGTGGCACATTAGTATATGGGAGGGGGGAAACTTTTCAAGATGGGTGGTGACCATGATGGCCATTTTGAAGTCGGCCATTTGGATCCAACTTTAGTTTTTTCAATGGGAAGAGGGTCATGTGACAGATCAAACTTATTGCGAATTTCACAAGAAAAACAATGGTGTGCTTGGTTTTAACGTAACTTTATTCTTTCATGAGTTATTTACAAGTTTCTGACCACTTATAAAATGTGTTCAAAGTGCTGCCCATTGTGTTGGATTGTCAATGCAACCCTCTTCTCCCACTCTTCACACATTGATAGCAACACTGCAGAAGAAATGCAAGCACAGGCTTCCAGTATCCATAGTTTCAGGTGCTGCACATCTCGTATCTTCACAGCATAGACAATTGCCTTCAGATGACCCCAAAGATAAAAGTCTAAGGGGGACAGATCGGGAGACCTTGGGGGCATTTCAACTGGCCCACGACGACCAATCCACTTTCCAGGAAGCTGACTGGTGACCGGAAGAGGAGTTTGATTCGCAGATGCTTCCCTTGTCACAGAAGAACCCTTCTAGATGGCCCTCTGTGGTAACCTTGGTCTATTTCGGAATGATCAACTGGTAACCATGGAACCAGTAGCCATCTTCTCCCACTCTTCACACACTGATAGCAACATCACAAAAGAAATGGTAGGAAAGGCTTCCAGTATCCGTAGTTTCAGGTGCTGCACATCTCGTATCTTTACAGCATAGACAATTGCCTTCAGATGACCCCAAAGATAAAAGTCTAGGGCCCCTTTCACACAAGCGAGATTTCCGCGCGGGTGTAATGCGTGATGCAAACGCATTGAACCCGCACTGAATCCTGACCCATTCATTTCAATGGGTCCTTTCACATGAGCGATGTGTTTCACGCATCAGTTCACCGTTGCGTGAAAATCGCAGCATGTTCTATATTCTTCGTTTTTCACGCAGCCCTGGCCCCATTGAAGCGGATGCAATGCGTGATTCACTGATGGTTGCTTAGAGATGTTGTTTGTAAACATTCAGGGGGGAATTTATCATTAGGAAAATATTTGAAGTCAGTTTTGCTTCAGTCTGTGTTGGAGTACTTTCTGCCACATTTATCAAACGTCACAGGTTGTTTGATAAATGTGGCTTGTCCTTAAACCTAACACTTCTGTCTAGAGAAGCTACTCCACTTTTCCTACTCCACCCTCCTCCTGGAGTGAGATTGCGACTATTTTGCGACTTTTTTTAAAAAGTCGCAATGATAAATCTGGAGTGAAACTCATTAACATGGCTAACCACACCCACTTTTCCACCCATATTACAAACTGAAGTGAGTTGTGTACACATGCAAAAAGTCGCAAAAAAGTCGCAAAAGCCCTATCGTGCGACTTTTTGAAGACAGAATTCTGGAGTGAAGGTGTGATAAATCAGGGTCTCAGTTCTTTATCACGCGAGTGTGAAAAGCATCCATACGCATCGCACCCGCGCGGAAAAAAACTGAACGAACGTACGCAATCACAGTCAAAACTGACTGCGGATTGGTGCGAGTTTTCCGGAACGCACCCTGAATGCATCCGGACTGAATCCGTATCGTTCGTGTGAAAGGGGCCTAAGGGGGTCAGATCGGGAGACCTTGGGGGCCATTCAACTGCTACATGATGATGTGTTTCCCTCTTTATGCACTGAAGCTGGCTCGTTCCCTGAGTTTTTCCAGCAAGATAGTGACCACCATATTATGGGTGTCAGGTCCGAGCATTCCTAGATGAACAGTTTCCTGGAAAGTAGATTGGTCATCATGGGCCAGTTGAATGGCCCCCAAGGTCTCCCGATCTGACCCCCTTAGACTTTTATCTTTGGGGTCACCTGAAGGCAATTGTCTATGCTGTGAAGATACGAGATGCAGCACCTGAAACTATAGATACTGGAAGCCTGTGCTTGCATTTCTTCTGCAGTGTTGCTATCAGTGTGAGAAGAATGGGAGAAGAGGGTTGCATTGACAATCCAACACAATGGCAGCACTATGAACACATTTTATAAGTGGTCAGAAACTTGTAAATAACTCATGAAAGAATAAAGTTATGTTAAAACCAAGCACACCATTGTTTTTCTTGTGAAATATTCAATAAGTTTGATGTGTCACATGACCCTCTTCCCATTGAAAAAACTAAAGTTGGATCCAAAATGGCCGACTTCAAAATGGCCGCCATGGTCACCACCCATCTTGAAAAGTTTCCCCCCTCCCATATACTAATTTGCCACAAACAGGAAGTTAATATCACCAACCATTCCCATTTTATTTAGGTGTATCCATATAAATGGTCCACTCTGTATATATTTTATATATTTGCTAACCAAATAATATCACATTTCCACCTAAAACAGAAAATTCTCCATGTGTGGAGAATTCTCTGCTTTATGCCTTTTAGAAATATATGAAGAAATGAATGAACACCACTGGATGTGACCATTCTGCTTGTTGCTGGAGGGTTATCCAGCACAATGTGGCAGTGTCCTAGCGCTACTGACAGGGACAGGACTTGCCATATTGGCCCAGTGGTCCCTATTATCATAATTTTCTAGGGGAAATAACAGAGGAACACACAATGCAAAATTCTATGGCTGTAGTATGGTTATTTTGAGCAATGTAAGCATTTAGACAAGGGCTACACGGCGACACTGGTCGCGGCCATTATCGCTGAGTAGCAGTGATGCCATAGAAATGTGACTGCCGCGGCGATCCCATTCATTTCTATGGAATCAGCGATGCTCAGCTATCCTGGCCACGACTGGTGTCACCGTGTAGCCCTTGTCCTACTTAACTAGATATGACAGGAGAGCCGATGGGTCCTTTTCAAAAGATCCCTGTGTCAAAGACAAATTAAGATTAGGCTAATGAACTTGTGGGATGACAACCATTTTTCTTGGCTTAAAGAGGACCTTTCACCACTCCTGACATGCCTATTTTAATAGCTCCATGCATTCCCCATGCAATAACAATCCTGGAACATCTATTCTTATGGCTCCATGTTGTGCCATTCCTTTATTACTTGCACTAGAAGTTATGAATGAATTGCTAGCAGTCTGCAGTAAGGGTACAGAGGGGTGGTAACCAGTTGGGGGTATGTACCTGCACAGACTGACTAGCCAATCAGTGTTGTCATGTTCAGACTGTGCAGGTACACACCCCCAGCTTGTTATCTCCCCTCTGTTCCCTTACTGCAGACTGCTAGCAATTCATTCCTAACTTCTAGTGCAAATAATAAAGCAATGGCACAACATAGAGACATAAGAGTAGAGGCTCCAGAATTGTTATTACATGGGGAATGCATGAAGCTATTAAAACAGGCATGTCAGGAGTGGTGAAAGGTCCTCTTTAAAATTCGTAGTTGTCACTCCGGTTTTCTGGGCCGCACAGACATCCATCGTCTAAGCTCTGCCCAAGATAAAAAAGGCTAGATGGAAAAGGTGCATCACATGGGAACTAACGGCAAACAAAACCCTAAGGTACTGTGAAGGAGTGGCTTTGAGGAACCTAAGGGTAAGGAGGAATTAGGGAATCGGTATAGCTGTGTCCATGCTCTAAGGATGGAGCAGCTGAAAATGATTTGTTTGAAGGTAGCCCCACACTTTGCTCTCCACTCCACCTCTGATACTTCATATCCTCATCACCCCTGGTCCTCAAAGTAAGACACCATTGAGACAGCTGCAGTGTGGCTGCTTTTTAACGTCCATTTTCAGTCACAAATGCTGTGTGTAAATATTTTTCTGCACCTATTTCTTCTCAGACCCTTGCAAAGAAAAGGAGGAGTCTACAGTATATGAACCCAGGCAATTTTATTATCCCCTTCAAATCTGGTCAACCATAGTGTCACTTACCTTTCTGGGAATGTACAGTTTATGTAGTATATAACATTACTGTGAGCATTACTGCTCTTAAAGGGGTATTCCAGTTAGAGAAAGGTATCCCTTATCCACAAGAATAGGGGATAACTATTAGATTGGAGGAAGTCCTACCACTTGGACCCTCAACATATACGAGAACGAGGAAAACAGCTCGCTTCCATAGAAATTAATGGGGTGGCAGCATTTCTCTCCATCCATTTTAGGAGGCTCCATGGGGTACAGAGACCCGTCCTCATGATCAGTGGGGGTCCCAGCAGTAGGGCGCCCATCTATTTAATAGTTATCCCCTATCCTGTGGATAGAGGCTAACGTTCTGTAAACAGATACCAGTGACTAGTAAGGCATCAATGTGGCACCAATAGAAGGCCATTTATCGCAAAACCTGGTCTTCTGTCTTAGATGTTGCTTCAAATGTCTCAGGGTAAGATCTTCACTGCCAGATAATACAAATCCAGTGTGTAACAAGGAGAAAGAGTAGAGAAGAGTACAGTCTGCTTACTGCACCATTTACATAATGTATGTATGAATTAGAGTACATTTAAGGATGGTCATATCTAACCAAATTTCCAGAAAGCACCATGAACATTATGTAGGGGACCTCCATGTTGTATAATGTAATTATGCACACTTTATATAAATGCATCCTAAATGGTTCTCTGCATATGAACTATATTAGAAAGCTGATGCAAGCTACATATATTTCAATTTATTAATAAAGATCACCCAGTGTTATTGCATGGGCTTCTGTTCTGTTAAGAGATTCTCTACCTGTTGAAGAGTTGAAGAAAAATCTGATTAATAATTCCAGTGAAGAATGGCAGGGCTGGACTGCTGCCGATTTGCTTCTTCTCTTCTCTTCCACTATAGTGCCCGTTGAGCTTACAGCTTAATCATTTGTGCCAGATTACCGTAATTTCTGTGGATACATTTAATAGCAGCTGTAGGTTCTTATATGGATTGCAGCAGGTTCCTAGTAAGCAGTCTGTCCCACATCACTTAGGTGTACAGCTTAGTGCTGACTTGACTGACCTAAGGACAAAGAACGGAAGTGTGTATGCCTTATGTTTTGTGAAATGTCCTTCTTGTTTCGTCAGGCTTGCCAACCTCCTTTTTTTCTAGATAACTGAAAAAGAGATGAGTGAAAAATTCAATTTGTAGCCAAATCAATTTGACACGAATCAAAAGCACTCTAATTGCCCTGAAACTTTGTATATGACGTTTCTGAGGTCTCCTAGCACTTTTTTTTGTTTTATAAATCTTTGCTCTACCTCCTCCCCCTGTGGCCCCGTTTTGTAGGCTGGTCCAAATTGATGGTAGGCGGGGCCAGCAAGACCATATTGTGGCACGTTATACCGCCCCAACAGAGCCAAATACCACAGTCCACCACAAAATCTGCCGCCAGCAGCACACAATACATCCCCAAATACTTCCACTGGCCGGCCATGAGGAGGGTTTAGACAGCCTACGTGCATCGGCCTACCGGGAAATTTCCCTGTAAGGACTATAGCCAATCTGCCCCTGTTTTTAATGTTCGAAACCTAGAAAATATTGTCCCTTATCGGTGGCAGATGTTTAAACACACACGGTGTTATCAGAAAAAAAAAACCTGTGGCTTGTTGGGACCAAGCATCCACAAATTATGTCTTAACGGGGACAGATCCTTGCCCCTGTTTATACACATACATGTTAATGTCATGAGAAAAGATTGTTCTGCATGAGCGTACAAACATTATGCGTTAATGAGGGCAGAATGCTTGCCCGTATGTAGACACAGAAAAAACTGTGGCTTATTCTGAAGGTGAACGAGCCTAGAAAAATTCTCCCTACAGTGCAGATGTGGAAAGTGTTAAGGTGTGTAGGACTAATAGTGGCAGCAAAAGTAGCGACATCAGTATCTGCACACCATGTAACATTCAAATCAGCAAGTAGATGTGTGTGCACCTGTGTTGTGGTAGCAGTGGCAGTAGATGGAGTAAAAGCTGTGCCAGTGGTGGCAGCAGCCATACAGTACGGAACATGATGGTAGGCAGGCAGAGAGTGGAGTGATGGGACCAGCAATCAATAGGCACCATCAGAAATGTCAGATCTATTCATCTGCCTGAGCCGAAGTTATGTGAAAATCCTCATGGATCCATGCCTGATTCATTTTGACACAAGTGATGTTTTGTACACTGGCGGAGGACAACTCTGTCCATTTGGATATGACAACCCCATTTGCAGTGCTGAAAACTCTCTCTGAGATGGCACTGGAGGCTAGACAAGACAATACAGTGATAGCAAAAGCAGTTCCAGCCATGTTCCAATCTGCCTCCTCTTGGAAGTCCATGGAATCAGGGAACAGGGTTTGTACTGGAGAAAGGCCACAGTCATTTAGAAAATGATACAATTTTAAAACTTTTTTCTTTTAAAGGACGGCTGTGCAGAAGTACAAATATACAACAGAATTAAATCTTGGTGAGGGCTTCAAACTCTGCCATATTGCCATAATGACAAGGCAATTTTTATGAATGCTCGTCTGGCAAAAAATGCTGCCACTATGGACAACTGTCCCAAAAGTCTGACGGGTGGCATAGAGAATTAAATTTTGATGAAGGTGTGGAACTGCGCCACTATGGACACCTGGCCAAAAGTCAGACAGATAGAGAGAAGAATTACATTTTACAGAACAATTAAATTTTGGTGAAGGCACAAAATTGCACCAGAATTATGACTACTAAGTGGTACAGCAGCAACTACTGTGCCAGAAATTTGGTCAGGTGAGAGTTCAGCTTGCTCACAACTGTATTGTTGAGCACATACAGTTGTTTTCTGGCCACACATTCCATTAACGATGACTGACAGAGCAGAGGAGGAGTGTGAGCAGGAGAACAAGTAACCTGATGATGGTGACAAGAACACTATATTGGTTGTGGATGCAGCCCGACTGCCACAAAGAAGACCAGAAGAAGGACGACAGACTTATTCCGATTGCTGTCCAGTTCTATTTTCTCACTGGATCCGGTGATGCTGCCTCATGTGCGCGGAACTGCATGAGAATTTAAAAATCACACAATTTTTGCGTCACATTTACCACCATTTAAGTGGTATGGCAGCAACTTTTTTGGAAAGCTGGCCAGTTCTATTTACCCACAGATTTGGTAATGCCGCCGCATGTGCTGCAGTAGTGTTGAATGAATGCCAACAGCACATTTTCATTCTGCAGATCTTGCATATGGCTGTGATGTTGTCAGCCGACCTTGCAGAGAAAAACTGCCATAAGGGAAATACACAGAGCTAGTGGCAACTGAGCTTGGCTTAGGTCTGGCACGTTTTGAACCTGTGTCTACTGTATCAGAAGCATCCAATAGAAGCAGATCAGGCCCTGACAGTTCTTATGGAAGTTTTGGCTGTACATTGTCTCCATTCTTTATTGCCAACGTGGCCACCACCCTTCTCTTCTAATGTCTCTTCCTCAGAAACCTGATCCGGCTCACAGGTCCTGTCGAACACATAATTGTCGTAATCATGGTTGTCACCCTCCCACCACTTTTATCAGATTGTAATATGTCATAGTGGGTTTCTTGGGCCCCCCTCCTGATTCCCTGCTCTGCATTTGCCCCAAGTGCCACTGTTGCCACCACTGCCCCTACCACCACCTTGGCAACAAGTTCCACTACTACTGCCACCACCAACACAGCTATGCATGCTCAAACAACATCATGAGGTATTTACCTGGAATCGTTTTCAGTTTACAGGAAATTCTTGTCAAGAGTTAATTTGTTGAATTTCTTGCCATCATAATGAGAACATCAGTTGCAGAGGAAGGATTGGTACACAGCATTCTGCAGTGGCATGTTATTTCATCTGGTTTGCGCTCAGTGGGCCCATCATTTGTTTTTCCACAGACCAATGACCCCAAACACCTCCAGTCTATGAAATGGTTATTTGATCAAGTAGGAGATTGATGGTGTGCTGCATCAGATGACATGGCCTTTGCAATCATCAAACCTTAAAGGGGTATTCCCATCTCACAAATGTAGTTTGTATAGTTAGATATAGCCATACCAATATTATTACTAATAGAATGTATTTATATAAAATGCACCATTTAGAAGATTTTCCCTATTTGTATATCCATTGTCCCACACACATCAGTCAGGCCATTGCCCCTAGTTACGACCACCGTGGCCATGTAGTAGTGGTGGCCAGTTGCTCCTTTTGAAACCCGCTCTGAGGTAACTGCTGTATTCTGTACACACATTACATGAGCATGCGGAGACACATCTTAGGGTTGTAGCATTTTTGTCTGCATTTCCAAAACGCAAATAAACGGATCCTGTTCCAAGATCAATTCATCTCTATGGTTCAGGATCCGTTTATAAAGTCTGCGTTTTGGACAGACCATTGTGTTTTGGACTGGTAGCATCCAAAACGCAGATGTGAAAGTACCCTAAGATGTGTCTCCTCATGTTCATGCAATGTGCATTCACAATACAGCAGTTACCTCAGAGCGGGTTTGAACAGGAGCGAGCCGGCCACCACTACTACATGGCTGCGGTGGTCGTAACTAGGGGCAACGGCCTGACTGATGTGTGTGGGACAATGCCTATACAAATAGGGAAATCTTCTAAACGGTACATTTTATATAAATACATTCTATTAGTAATAATATTGGTATGGCTATATCTAACTATACAAACTACATTTGTGAGATGGAAATACCCCTTTAAGCTAATTGAGATGGTTTAGGATAAGTTGGACCGCAGAGTGAAAGAAAAGCAGCCAAAAGGTGTTCAGCACCCTTCAAGAATGTTAGAAAACCATTCCAGACGACTACCTCATTAGGCTGATTGAGATTACGCCAAGTGTGTGCAAAGCTGACATCAAAGCAAAAGGAGGTTACTGTCAAGAATCTAAAATATAAAACATTCTGGTTTATCACTTTTTTGTTTACTACATAATTTCATGTGTTTATCGTTTTCATGTCTTTGAGATGAATCTACAATGCAGAAAAATAAAATAAAAACACCATGGAAAAAAAAAGTTATGTCCAAACATTTGACAGGTACTGTATACACTACTACCTCGTTTTGGAGATCATGTCCCCACATCACACCCTCAAATAATGCCCCTGAATCATAAAGACTCTGAATGAAAAGGGTTGTCCAGAAGTTAAAAAAGGAATCTGGCAGCAGTAGGTATGAAAAAAAAAATATACAAAGATACAATACAAACTGTTACATCACCCACCAATCCAGCGCCAGTGCTTTGTCTTAATCGGTAGTGATTTGACGTACTTCGTGACATCCTCACGGCTGCCATGAAAACACAGTGCGGGGAACTACGGGAGCATCACTGCTGGAGCCATGATGGTTATAATAGGCGTGTATTTATATTTAACTTCTTAACGTCTGTTTAATTCACCTGGTGGCAGGAAAGAAAATAGAGAACACAACAGACAGTAGAAAAAAAGCAGCTAATTTGTGTGATTTATTCATATATAGAATAAGAATAAAATAGTTACACCTAATATACAGGACAGGAGAAGTGGTACTGTGCAGTGTGTATATATAAAGAATAAGAGCAGATACTGAGGAATATACCCAGTATACAGGACATGAGAAGTGATACTGTGCAGTGTCCATATACACAGAATAAGAACAGATACTGAGAATTACACCCAGTATACAGGGCAAGAGAAGTGGTACTGTGCAGTGTCCATATATACAGAATAAGAGCAGATACTGATAATTACACCCAGCATACAGAACAGGAGAAGTAGTACTGTGCAGTGTTCATATATACAGAATAAGAGCAGATACTGATAATTACACCCAGCATACAGAACAGGAGAAGTAGTACTGTGCAGTGTCCATATATACAGAATAAGAAAAGATACTGAGAATTACACCCAGCATACAGGACAGGAGAAGTAGTACTGTGCAGTGTCCATATATACAGAATAAGAAAAGATACTGAGAATTACACCCAGCATACAGGACAGGAGAAGTAGTACTGTGCAGTGTCCATATATACAGAATAAGAAAAGATACTGAGAATTACACCCAGCATACAGGAGAAGAGAAGTGGTACTGTGCAGTGTCCATATATACTGAATAAGAACAGATATTGAAAATTACACCCAGTATACAGGACAGGAGAAGTAGTACTGTGCAGTGTCCATATATACTGAATAAGAACAGATACTGAGAATTACACCCAGTATACAGGACAGGAGAAGTTGTACTGTGCAGTGTTCATATATACAGAATAAAAACAGATACTGAGAATTACACCCAGTATACAGGACAAGAGAAGTCGTACTGTGCAGTGTCCATATATACAGAATAAGAGCAGATACTGAGGAATATACCCAGCATACAGGAGAAAAGGAGTGGTACTGTGCAGTGTTCATATATACAGAATAAGAACAGATACTGAGAATTACACCCAGTATAGAGGTCAAGAGAAGTGGTACTGTGTAGTGTCCATATATACAGAATAAGAGCAGATACTGAGGAATATACCCAGTATACAGGACATAAGAAGTGATACCGTGCAGTGTCCATATACACAGAATAAGAACAGATACTGAGAATTACACCCAGTATACAGGACAGGAGAAGTGGTACTGTGCAGTGTTCATATATACAGAATAAGAGCAGATACTGATAATTACACCCAGCATACAGAACAGGAGAAGTAGTACTGTGCAGTGTCCATATATACAGAATAAGAAAAGATACTGAGAATTACACCCAGCATACAGGACAGGAGAAGTAGTACTGTGCAGTGTCCATATATACAGAATAAGAAAAGATACTGAGAATTACACCCAGCATACAGGAGAAGAGAAGTGGTACTGTGCAGTGTCCATATATACAGCATAAGAGCAGATACTGAGGAATATACCCAGCATACAGGAGAAGAGGAGTGGTACTGTGCAGTGTCCATATATACAGAATAAGAGCAGATACTGAGGAATATACCCAGCATACAGGAGAAGAGGAGTGGTACTGTGCAGTGTTCATATATACAGAATAAGAACAGATACTGAGAATTACACCCAGTATACAGGTCAAGAGAAGGGGTACTGTGTAATGCCCACATATGCAGAATAAGAAAATATACTGAGAATTGCACCCAGTGTACATTACAAGAGAAGTGGTACTCTGCACTGAACACTGACTGGTCCCTGCCCGCCAGCACTTGTCCACGTGTCCGTGGTTAGGTGGACCTTCTAGGTAACCACATTAGTCAGGGCACGGATGATGTTCTCTGACACGTGCTGGTGTAGGGCTGGGACGGCACATCGGGAAAAATAGTGGGGGACCAAGTACCGAGGGACAGCCACCGCCATCAGGTTGCGGAAAGCCTCAGTCTCTACCAGTCTATATCGCAGCATCTCCAGGCTCAGCAGTTTTAAAATGTGGACGTTTAGGGCTTGTGCATGTGGGCGGGTGGGAGGAATTGTATTTGCGTTTGCGCTTGCGCTCCAATGTCTGATGCAAAGACAGCTGAAGGCTGCGCTGGGACACATTGGTGTAGGGTGTGGAGGATCGTGGAGGTGAAGGGGTGGTTGTAGGGCGGGAGGCACTCGTGCCGGGGTCCTGGGCAGGGGGTTGACTCGCTGAGCCACCATGTGACAAAGGGGTAGGAGCAGTGGTGTGATACGCAGGAGGTGAACGGCCTTGGTTCCATTGAGTCGTGTGTGTTTAGCACTCATATGCCTGCGCATGCTGGTAGTGGTTAGGCTGTTAGTGGTGGCTCACCTGCTGATCCTGGTGTGGCATAGGTTGCACAACACAGTCCGTCGGTCATCCTCACATTCTTTAAAAAACCTCCAGACTTGCGAACATCTAGGCCTCGGCACGGGAGCTTCACTACGTGAAACAGTTGCTGATCTACTTGCTCTGGCCCTGCTTCTCCCTCTGGCCACCCCACTGCCTCTTCCAACCTGTTCTGGTGCTGCACTTGCCTCCCCCTCAGAAGCACTGTCTTGACTAGGCTTACCAACCCAGCTAGGGTCAGTCACCTCATCATCCACCTGCTCTTCCTCTGATTCCTCACTCTGCTCCCCCCTCGGACTTACTGCCCTGACAACGTCAATGTCTGACAACCGTGTTTCATCATCATCCGACACCTCTTGACACACTACTTGCACTAAGTCCACACTCATCACCCACAGACTGCGGAAGTTATAAATTTTGTGGATCGGGAAAGAGCAATTGCTCAGGTTGCTGTTGAGCAGTGGTTTGTGTCTTTGGGTAGGGTCCTGAAAAGACTTCCTGTGAGTATGCCGGATCTGAATCCGTATTTTCCATGGGAGGGGTGTTGAGGGGTTAATAGTGAGCAAGTCTGTCTATCTGTATGTATGTATCTTTCTCTCTCTTTTTTCACATGCTGGCCAGCAAACCTTTGTCTCTGCCCACTCTCATTTCCACAGACAAGCTAGCTCAGTATTCCCCACCACCAAACACACAGCATTACCAGCTACTTACCTGCAGGAGAGGGTGTGCTGGGTTTATATAGGGTGCTGCTAATTATTGCCAGGTGAGGCAAAGCTGCAGCCAAACCTAGTGGGTTTATGTTCTTATGTTATGTTTGGTATAATTTGGTAAAATGTATATAGATTGTTAGCTCCTTTTTTTATTTTAAAAGGAAACAGCTAGAATGCTTTGTGTTTTATGTAGTTTAATGTATGATTTATGTGCAATATTTCTGTTTTAAACCAAATGCATGTTCCTTTAAGACTGATGGATTCTGGGAATTGGTAAATTGTATATAAGTACACTTGTATGTAGGTGGAGGGATCTTCAGTTCAGACTGGATGAGCTGAGGTGCTACTTGATCCTAAGGTAGCTGCAACTTAACCCCTTATTCTCCTGAACTTTGTTTTTGTTAATTTGTTTTGTTTTTGCTCAAAAATAAACCTGAGCTTATTTTGCCAAGACCTGAGTGAGGACTGTTTCTAATGGCAACGACTCCTACACCCCAACAAGGGGCAGGCTGGGGGGAAGGAGGTTGAGCTGGAGGAGCCAGAGGTCTACTCCCTTGGCTAAAGTGGGTGGACTGTGTGGAAGACTGGGTGGTGGATAAATTACTTGGACACATTATCCGCTATCCACGTCATCACCTGTTCGCACTGCTGTGGTTTCAATAGTGGTGTACCACGTGACCTTGTAAGTTGCAAGATGAAGCTAGGGAGCGAAACTCTGCGGCGTTCCACTGCTCCCTCATCAGTAGGTACTGTGTCACCCTGCACAGGACCATGGCCTCTGACCCCCTACATCATTTGGACGCCCATGTCTTCGACCCTTAGCCCTTGGGCTCAACATTTTGTGTAATCACTAAACTGTCGAATTAATATCTGAGACCACAAACGTATTCTCTAGACTGCGGATAGTGTACCACACACCACAGAATTTTTCACTGGACTGTATTAAATGTATCTGAGAGAAAAAACCTATTCTCTAGACTGCCGCTAGTATAACGCACACCACACAATTTTTCACTGCACTGTAGGATATATGAATGAGAGAAAAAAATGTATATTTTCTACACTCCGGCTAGTGTGCAGCACACAACAGAATTTTTCACTGCACTGTAGTATATATAACTGAGAGAAAAAACGTAGTCTTTAGACGGCGGCTATTGTACCGCAAATCACTCAATTTTTCACTGCACTGTATGATATATAACTGAGAGAAAAAACGTATATTTTCTACACTCCGGCTACTGTGCAGCACACGACAGAATATTTTACTGTGCTATAGGATATCTAATTGAGAGAAAAAACGTATACCTTAGACTGACGCTACTGTACAGCACATGACATAATTGTTCACTGGACTGTAGTATATATAACTGAGAGAAAAAACGTATTCTGAGGACTGCACTACAGATCCCAGCAAGCCAAGGTACAACAGCAGCAAAAATGAGTACTGAGAGGACTTTGGGCAATTTCTTTTGGGTCTGTGTGGACCACGTGCTGTCCCTTCTGCCACCAGTCGCTGTGCACAGCGTGCAGCCGAGATGGCTGTAGCTGCACTACAAGTCCCAGCCAGCAGCCAGGAGGAGGCCAAAAAAAAAGGTCGTTGTAGCCCTTAGAAGGAGCGTTGGGTTCTTTGTGGATGATTCCTGCCTAACCACATTCTAATTTCACGCCCTAACAGTGTGCAGCCAAGATGGTGGTAGCTGCACTACACGTCCCAGCCAGCAGCCAGGAGGAGACCAAAAAAAAAACGTGCTCGTAGCCCTTAGAAGGGCTGTTGTGATCTTTGTGGGTGATTCCTGCCTAACCAACATCTAAATTGAGGCCCTAACACTCTCCCTGAAAGACAGCAGCTTTATCCCTAATCTCATGCAGCAGCCAGGAGGAGACCAAAAAAAAAGGGTGCTTGTAGCCCTTAGAAGGGCTGTTGGCTTCTTTGTGGGTGATTCCTGCCTAACCAACATCTAAATTCAGGCCCTAACACTCTCCCTGACAGACAGCAGCTCTATCCCTAATCTCACCGCCATTCCGTGTCATGGTAAAATTTTAAGTGCTTCACCTGCTACCTCAGTCTCACTTGGTCACTCTGGGTCCACCGCCATGCTGTGTCAGGGTAAATTTTTGGGTGGTTCACCTGCTACCTCAATCTAACTTGGTCACCAAGCTGTCACCACGCTGTGTCAGGCTTATGCCTGCGTCGTGGGGCAGGGGATAGAACAGCAGTGCCAGCATGGGCAGTGGTGTCACCCGCAGGCGGTGATGGACCTTTGTTGCACCTAGTTGGGTGCTTTACTAACATGTGATGGGCATGTGCCTTGCCCATCTTGGTCTGGGTGAGCACAATTGCCATGAGGGTAACCACCAGGCTGTTGCCCGAGAATTTGGGGTAATGGTGGGATTAGGCAGCCTCAGAGGCATCCATGCATGCTGCCCCTGCTGTTTCCTGTCCATGTCCGTGGTGTTTCCATCATTTTCTGAGGTTTCCAGGTTTTCACCCAGCCTTCCCTAGGCAGAGCCTTGGTCCCCTGCAAAAAATGCTCGAGTCTCCCATTGACTTCAATGGGGTTCGTTATTCCAAACGAGCACCCAAGCATCGGGAAAAATTCGACTCGAATAACGAGCACCCGAGCATTTTAGTGCTCACTCATCTCTAGTTATTAATGGTTGTCTGAAGAATGTTCTACCACACTGAATGCACTTGGATATGTAATTCATCAAGAGCCACTCCTGGCAGCTTACTTAGCATGTTTGGGCCATGTAGGGTGCACACAGTCACATGAGCAACATGCGACCTGCTGTTGTGCTGTTGAAAAATGGCTCCTTGGACACTGGAGAAATGGAGGTACCACTAGTTCCACGACCAAATCAATTTAATGCCAAGCTGTTGGTGTACTGGAAATGAAGACCAGAGAGGTCTGACTACTGTACATTATGCCACCACAAAGCGTAATCCTTGGAGTTGGAATAGTGTAACGGTGTGGTCTCCAAACCAATCCATGGCTATCATTGCATCTGAGACAAAAGCAAGCTCATCGTTGAAGAGGACAGACCTTCTTTCCAGCCTCCATTGCCATCTGGCTGTGAACCATGATAGCCTTTAAGAACAGTGACATGAGGCTAAAGTAATATCTTGCTTGTGGCCGAGTGTTATGTAAACACCTTCTGATGGTTTATGTTTGCTGCCCTAGGCTTGGAATGTGACATCCAATTTCACTAACAGCACAGAATAGATCACTATGCGCCATTCTTCTAATCAGACGATCCTTTCATACAGAGCTTCTCCTCTGTGCACCACCTTATAATTCCAGTTTTCCATTGTTCTTCCAACCACTGGCACATTGAGAGAGGAACCACAGGGAACACACAGAGAGACAATGTGTGTGTATTAAAGAGGACCTTTCACCACTCCTGACATGCCTGTTTTAATAGCTTCATGCATTCCCCACGTACTAACAATTCTGGAACATCTATTCTTATGTCTGTATGTTGTACCATTCCTTTATTATTTCTACTAGAAGTTATGAATGAATTGCTATTTGTCTTCAGTAAGGGAACAGAGGGGAGGTGACAAGTAGGGGGTGTGTATCTGCATAGACTGACTCTAGCCAATCAGTACTGCCATGTTCAGACTGTGCAGGGACACCCCCCCCCCCTCCCAACTTGTTACCTCCCCTCTGTAACCTTACTAAAATATATATGACCACTATAGCCCATCACTGGCCTCAGCGGTGCACTAAAGAGGCCAATGACTGGCTGCAGTGGTCATGTGTTGTCAACCTCATGTCACCATTGCAGCTGGGAAACCAGAGCTCTGATGGGAGAACAGGAATTAAGGAGCATAAACAGGTAATCATCAATTCCTTAGTAAAAAAAAAAAAAGTTTGTACACTGGCAACCAGAGTAGACAAAGTGGGCTGATGCTATTTGTGTTCTGCAGCTCACTTGTTGGCTTTGCTGCGTAGACTGGGAAAGAATTATCAGAGTCATCTCATTATCATTGGAGGGAAGAGGTGTTAATGGTAGTTGTATTGTATTGCTGGATACCTAGATAACGTGGGACAATAACACTGTACACACAGATAAGACACGATGCAGCTTCCCTGTAATCCTTGATCTAAGTCCATCACTTCTTGGAAGATAAAAATCTATATTTCTCTGTCAATTAACTTACTTTCATTGTAAAGCAAATACATCCTGCTGCAATATCTAATCAGACAATACAGAAAGGACACCAATATGCAGGTAAGTGCTTAAAAATAAAAAATACTGTAAATAAGTAAAATGTTTAAAAAAAATTAAACCCAATGGGAAATTGAATAAGTGAAATGTGTCAGAAGTGTGGCTTTGTTTTTGCCTATGCTTTGCACCACACGTATTACATGTTGTAGGCACTTTTTGTTCCTTGCTCAACAAGGGGGCTGCAAAGTTCGGGTGTGTACCAAACTTTGCAAGTTCGGGTACCCGGACTCGAACCTGGACTTTTTCACTATAGTTCGGGTTGAGTTCTGTATTCGAGTGATTTTATTATTTTCTGTTATAACATGGTTATAATGGAAAATAATAGCATTCTTAAGACAGAATGCTAAATAAAATGGCCATTCGGGGGTTAAAAATAATTTTAAAAAAACTCACCTCATCCACTTGATCGCGCGGCACGTGTCTTCTTCCTGCAGGACCTGCAAAAGGACCTGCGATGACGTCACCGTGCTCGCCACGTAGTCATCACAGGTCCTTTTGCAGGTCCTGAGGAAAGGATACCGGTTACACGATCAAGTGGATGAGGTAAGTTTTTTTTTGTTTTTTTTATTATTATTTTTAACCCCTGAATGGTCATTTTATTTAACATTCTGTCTTAAGAATGCTATTGTTTTCTGCTATAACCATGTTATAATGGAAAATAATAAAGTGAAGTTTGGGTCTCCATTGACTTTCCATGGGTTTGCTCATCCCTACTTAGGGATGTATGCAAACATTGTGAAAACATTTTGGCTCAATGTAAGCCAACCAATAATTTATGTAAAGTAAGACAAAACTGAGTAAGCTGTACCAAATTTATCATCCAGCCTCAGCCACTGTGATATATCTGGCACTCTTTAGACTGTCTAGTCCAAGGGCAGGAAATCTCCGGCACTTCACCTCTTGTGAAACTACAACTCTCAGCGTGCATAATTACTCTGCTCTTCTCCAAACTCCCATAGAAATGAATGGAGCAAGCTGGGAATTCTAGTTTCACAGCAGCTGAAGTGCCGAAGGTTGCTTACCTCTGGTCTAGTCTATGGGGGCTAATGCATTTTTCTTAGTTTTTATTTCTTGGCTTGGCTTCATTTTAGAGCCTTTTTTTTTGCAACAAATTTATGGAATGTTACATGCTGTTTGTTCTATTTGTTGCTCAAATTACTTTTATTAGTCTATAGTCCCATCAGTTTATCTTCCACCAGGCGACTGGAGTGCACTTGAGACTTTTTACAAAAAGTTGTAATGACAAATCTGTCTCAAAAATTTAGCCACGCCCACAGTGCATCTGGCCTCCTGGCTTAGTGCAAATCACACTAAAATAGTGCAAATATGTCATAAATTTGGTGCAACGTACCTATTCCATTGACTAAACAGGCACCTACAATCACACCCCTCTTAATACGTACATTCCCTCCTATGTTTACACCATCTAAACATTAAACAGGATTAGTAAACCCCATTATTTCTCTTCTACAGACGTATACTGTATGATTACTCAACTATAATTACATACATGAGACATTTCTTTTAATATGTATATAATTGCTCCATATTGCATTCATCATTATTAGAATAGCTTCTCAGCACTACTGTTCCTATGTGGTCTGAATACCACTGTGACCTTTACACTGCTTGAAGCTACACCTCTGGCACTTTCCTATTATTTTAGCCATGGTGCCTCCAAATCAGCGGTGTACTTCAGTATAATGAATAGAAATAACACTATATATAAACTGAGACTCGATGCTTTTCCCTGTTGGATTGAGGTTATGATTTGTAGACATAGGTGAAGCTTTTTAATAAATAAGCACAAGGGGTTGATATACTGCACTATGGTCTCCAGGAGTGTTCGGCCATCATAAATCATCACAAAGCCCCGCTGTATACAGGGAGCTTCAAAGCCATGTCTATATATTGTCAGCTGTGAGCATTTTTTTTCCAAAATTATTGATGATGTCACTCTCTTTCTATGTTCTTAGAAAATAAAAAAATCTGTTGAATGCATGTTTATCAGAATATATAAGTGCAACATTATAGATACAATGTAGCAGAACCACAACTGATCCCAGCAGAGTTCTTACTTTACCTGCCTGTCTATTACCAGGTGGCTTAGCTTAATGTTGGTACCTGCCACCTGGTCGCAAAAGAACCAGTAAAAAAAAAAAAATAAAAAATAAAAACATTTCAAGGAGTTTCTATTATGATTTTTTTTATTCAGTATCGGACTGGTCCACCAGAAGATCCTCCAGTTAGTCCTAATACCGTAGCGGGCTCCAAAGGTCCAGGAGAAAAATCCCATTTGGAGCTACATTTGGAATTTTTGGAGCCAACCACCCTCCACTAGGGTCTATTTCTTTGATTCAAAACCTATTAGACTTTATTGATGATATATGGGTTGGACCCGAGAATATGTTCCGCTGGTGGGCCCAAGGAACCCCAATCTAAGGCTACTTTCACACAAACGTTGTGTTTTGCGGTGCGCAAATTGCGGATCCGTAAAAAAAACGGATGACGCCCTTTTTTTTTTGCGGATCCATTGTAACAATGCCTATCCTTGTCCGCAAAACGGACAAGAATAGGACATGTTCTATTTTTTTTTTTTTTGCGGGCTACGGAATGGATATACGGATGCGGACAGCACACAGTGTGCTGTCAGTGTTTTTTGTGGACCCATAGAAATGAATGGGTCCGCATCTTATCAGCAAAATATGCGGCTCGGATCCCGCAAAATACACTGTGAAAGAAAGAAGGCCTAAGGCCCCTTTCACACTGGCTAGATTTCCGTGCGGGTGCAATGCGTGATGCGAACACATTGCACCCGCACTGAATCCTGACCAATTCATTTCAATGGGGCTTTTCACATGGGCGAATTTTTTCACGCATCAGTTCACCGTTGCGTGAAAATCGCAGCATGTTCTATATTCTGCATTTTTCACGCAGCCCTGGCCTCATTGAAGTGAATGGGGCTGCGTGAATAACAGTTGCGTGCGGATGCAATGCGTGATTCACTGATGGTTGCTAAGAGATGTTGTTTGTAAACATCCCGTTTTTTTATCATACGCGCATCAAAACGCTTCGCACCCGCGCGAAAAAAAACTGAGCGAACGTACGCAATCGCAGTCAAAACTGACTGCGATTGCGTGCGGATTGGCGCGGATGCGTGCGGATTTTCCGGAACGCATCCGGACTGAATCTGTGACGCCGTGTGAAAGAGGCCTAACACTGCTTAAATTGAATGAAAATTAGATTTGGAGTTTCATACAAATGAAAATATGTCAAATAAAATACAATAGCAATATTGGGACATCTGTCAGTAATCCATTGAAGAAGGCCTCAAGGAAAATACAAATAAATCAAAGCTTTTATTTAAAAGGGTTGGCCGACCCCCAAGCTTAGGACAGTGAATGGCTGTGGTGGTGCATGTGACCAGGGAAGGGATGTTACACTTCTGGTCCAGGGGAGGTATCAGGGATTGTACCCTCAGCGAAGGAACGTCCATGAATAAGTTGGCTTCTCCTGTATAATCTATGTTTTGAGAAAAATGAGAAACACGTATGTATGTTGCCCGCGTGGAAATTAACACCATGTATGTGGTGTAGAATTAAAAGGCATGATGTAAATCTAGCCTTCCCCGATGAATAATTCTGCCTAGCAACAACTTGTTTTTCTGTGTCCACCACTAAATGTAGTTGCAAAATGGTTCTGTCTGTGATGCATGCTATATATAGACAGCCACAGGGGCATAACTACCATAGCGGCAGACCATGCGACTTCTATGGGGACCAGGACAAGAGGGGGTCCAGTCCGGTCCAGTGGGATCATCTCCTCTTCTACTGGAGGAACTTGATCAGGACTCTACCCTGGTAAAATGACCTTTGAAAAAATGGCCCAAAGGTCATTGAAAATGGTTTAGGCAGAAACCCTTCTGTCCTGTGTGGGGGCCTGGTTTGATCCTTGCTATGGGGCCCTTACTTCTCTATGTACGCCACTGGCTGGCCACTATAGACTTACAGACTTGAGTTAAACTCAGACAATATAAAGGATGAGCAGATGGTACAGGCAATCATATGTTCAGGACACAATATCTAACAAGACAGTGAGAAAAATATGCAAGAAGAATAAAGTTTGCACATTTTGTGATAGATCGATGCTCCATAGTATAGCCACCACTGGACAGGATATGGTATGCTATAATCATGGATTTCAACTGCCTTGTTTTTGTAGGATTGTCCCAAGAATCTGGTCTTCTAATCTAATTATTGCCAGGTTCCACTACAGATTACAGATATGATTGACCTTGATGGATCCTTCTAATAAAAAGTCATTATCCAAGGCCAGGAATCCCTTTACAAGGATATATAGCAATTCTTTTACCTGTTTCATATAGCTCCCCCTTCCCCGAACTCATCAAAACCATAAGAGCAGCCGCTGTGAAGCTTAATTAAAATTTCTCCTTTGAAATATGATTTTAAATAATTTACCCTTTCACTCCAGCGAGTCTATAACGTGATTGTGTCGCTTCCCCTCAGGACAGATCTGCATTCTCCCAATCTGTTAGCAGATTTTCTAATTTCCGCACTGTCAGGGTGTTATATGGCACCTGCTCAGCCTTGCATTGGAGGAGCTGTAACCCACCGGTGCCTCAGGGACTGACTACAAATGGAAGACGCAGAGCGTCACTGATTTCCCGACTGCATAGTCAACTTCAGTGAACTCTCATAGGTTCTCCTTACATTCACATGGGCCGACGGAAATATTTATTTATTATTTCATGGAGTTCAGTTGTCTTGGTATGCACAATCTTCATTGGGGCACATTCAGGATCTTCTTCTATTAGACAGAGAAGAGAGCTTCTTCATGGACATGGACATGTCACACCGTTAAACAGAAACTATGTGTAACAACCGCCGCTGTTCTCCTGCTTTTTCCCTGCATCACTTCCTTAGGGCCGGCGCACGTCACTTCCTGTGCTTGATGGGTTAGATCATGTGACCTTGCTGACCAATCCTAGCCCTCCTGCACATATATAAGTGGCTCAGGCCCCTTCCCCGATGCCTCAGTGTCAACGTCCTTGTGTATTGCTTAGGTTGCTATTATACTTGCTAGTGTTCCTGTGTACCAGACTCGTGCTTGTGCTCCCGGACTCCACTACCTGCTTGAACCCTGCCTGCTTACTTAGACTCTCCTATTGCCGACCTGGATTGCCTGACCTGTACCTGTGCGCCTGCCCTGACCCATTACCTGTTTGACTTTGCCTCTTCCTTCGGTCCTGCACTGTTGCTCCTGGAAACGACTCTGACCGACTTCGACCTCTGTACCTCTGGTACCTTGCTCAGGTACCTCCTGGTCCGCCTGGACCAGCTGCCTTATGTACCTAGTCCTGGTGTTTCCCTCGGGAAAGTCTATCCCCACCATCTTGGGTATTGTGAAGAACGAGGGGTTCACCTAGACAACGCCCTTAGAGGAGGTAGGACACTTGGCACAGTGGGTTCACACCCGCTGGTTCGTGACACTATATAATGCTTCATACTGTATCCTGTGATGACGTTCTCGGATATATCACAAGTGATCGCTGATTTTGTTCATCATATCCACCCCCCCGGAGAATTTTTGTTCCGGACAAGTCCTTTAAGAGTGGGATTATCCACAGTAGACATTTCCTTTAACTATGCTTTTCTGTATAGCAGACATCTCCTTTAAGGACTCTTCCACATGAGCGGATGCTGTCCGAGGAATCCGCTGTGTGAAAGAGAGCCAAGACCCGTTCCGGACAGCAGAGGCACGGAACATTAACATGATTGATAATGCTGCGTGCCGTTTCCTGTGGGTCTCATACTTTAGTAGTGGAAGATTAGAGCCGTTAACAAAAAATGGCCTTTGCTCTAGTTTATCTGGTCCAGTTCCATGTGTTACATGGACAGATCTCTTTTTAATAGCTGTAATACTGCATTAAATGTACCCCATCTGATCATGAAGGGTTTCTGACGCCAACCATAAGCTGATTTTAATCTGAAAAGGGCTCAGCTTCCTAAGACTTTTTAATTTAACTTTGTCCATTATCAAGGAGGTACAGATATAGAAGAAAAATCACGGAAAATAACACACTAATAAAATAGATGAAAACATTATATATGGACTAAGCCCTCACTCTAATGATAAAATCTGAGATTCTCAGCCAATTTAATAATATAACACATCTGTGCCCACCTACCCACGCCAAGGAAGTCACAGTCAGACAGGTCCTTCTCTAAACCTACCTATGCCGTTGGGCATCTCCCATCAGGAGAGCAGACCCTGCACATATAGTGTGCTGTTCCTAGTCACCTCTATGTGCATCAGCAACCAATCAGAGGAGGAGCCCACACAGCTATATGTTACACCTAATCAAGGTTGCCTGTGGGCCAGGCGGGGCAAAAGTGCAAAAAATTGCTACTCCCCAGATAATAGGAAAGCATTCACACTTGAAGGTGCCAATCCTTCAAGAGTATACTACAAACTAGTCAAAAATCACAGAAACAGATATAAACATCCTGCACGATATAATAAATTAATATGTGGATGGCTACATTTATAAAAGAAGAATCACAGAAAATAAGGCACTAATGGATGAAAAAGATGCAATAACAGTATACCTTTTCAAGAACTGGACCAGCGAGGAACCTTTTGCTCAGGCACCTTCCCAAAGGGGAAGGTGTCCTAAAAATCCTTGGAAAGACTATCATAGTTTGGGGACTGATTAGTCTGTGCATGCGCTGGTCCTTTATGATCGGAAAAGAGGGTGTGTGTGGGCCCTATAGGAGCGGGTACCAGCCGGAGCTGTAGGAAGGAGGTGGGGATGGCTGTGACTTCTATAGTGGCCATACCTACTGGGAGAAGGGCAATTCCAGAGGATATGGACCACCAGCATTATACACAATACAACACCCAACAGAGTCTGTATAGCAGTAAACAGAGCTGTATGGGTTTTTTGCATTTCTGTGAAGGTTCCATACACGTGGCCTTCCAATGCAAGTGATACCTTTATAGGATAGTTAGCAAGGTATAGCATACCGTATGTCACTATGTAGATCTCTGGTGGCCCTAAACTGGAGTAATGTATTACCAGTTAATCTCTCACCTTTCTACATTTGTACAAGTCTTCGAAATGGTCATATATTCAGATACCCAGTGACCATCTATGTTGGCAAAGATGCATGCTACATATAAACATAACACAAGTCCCCTTTACATAAAAAATAAGAAAAAGCAAAACCGCATACAAAGGCTGCACATCTCTATGTTAAAATTTATATTTTATTAAACAACAAAAGGCAGACGTCAAAAACGTTGTATGCAATCAAGACCATGTGTTAGGACAGAAAATACACATCCCTATGATCACCAAGTCCTAAATGTGGATGCCATGTAAGCCACCAAAGAAGTGCAAAATTCATAATATGCGGTAAATATGACATAAAAAATGCTAGATACTTATCAAATGTGGATACAGGCAAGCATGATGCATAGGTGCAACGCCCCACGCCTATCGCTGGAATCACCAGCTTCCTCAGAGGTCTCTAAACCAAAGCTGTTGTGTTGAGAATATACACTCACCGGCCACTTTATTAGGTACACCATGCTAGTAACGGGTTGGACCCCCTTTTGCCTTCAGAACTGCCTCAATTCTTCGTGGCATAGATTCAACAAGGTGCTGGAAGCATTCCTCAGAGATTTTGGTCCATATTGACATGATGGCATCACACAGTTGCCGCAGATTTGTCGGCTGCACATCCATGATGCGAATCTCCCGTTCCACCACATCCCAAAGATGCTCTATTGGATTGAGATCTGGTGACTGTGGAGGCCATTTGAGTACAGTGAACTCATTGTCATGTTCAAGAAACCAGTCTGAGATGATTCCAGCTTTATGACATGGCGCATTATCCTGCTGAAAGTAGCCATCAGATGTTGGGTACATTGTGGTCATAAAGGGATGGACATGGTCAGCAACAATACTCAGGTAGGCTGTGGTGTTGCAACGATGCTCAATTGGTACCAAGGGGCCCAAAGAGTGCCAAGAAAATATTCCCCACACCATGACACCACCACCACCAGCTTGAACCGTTGATACAAGGCAGGATGGATCCATGCTTTCATGTTGTTGACGCCAAATTCTGACCCTACCATCCGAATGTCACAGCAGAAATCGAGACTCATCAGACCAGGCAACGTTTTTCCAATCTTCTACTGTCCAATTTCGATGAGCTTGTGCAAATTGTAGCCTCAGTTTCCTGTTCTTAGCTGAAAGGAGTGGCACCCGGTGTGGTCTTCTGCTGCTGTAGCCCATCTGCCTCAAAGTTCGACGTACTGTGCGTTCAGAGATGCTCTTCTGCCTACCTTGGTTGTAACGGATGGCAATTTGAGTCACTGTTGCCTTTCTATCAGCTCGAACCAGTCTGCCCATTCTCCTCTGACCTCTGGCATCAACAAGGCATTTCCGCCCAAAGAACTGCCGCTCACTGGATGTTTTTTCTTTTTCGGACCATTCTCTGTAAACCCTAGAGATGGTTGTGCGTGAAAATCCCAGTAGATCAGCAGTTTCTGAAATACTCAGACCAGCCCTTCTGGCACCAACAACCATGCCACGTTCAAAGGCACTCAAATCACCTTTCTTCCCCATACTGATGCTCGGTTTGAACTGCAGGAGATTGTCTTGACCATGTCTACATGCCTAAATGCACTGAGTTGCCGCCATGTGATTGGCTGATTAGAAATTAAGTGTTAACAAGCAGTTGGACAGGTGTACCTAATAAAGTGGCCGGTGAGTGTATATATTTATATATACACACACAGATAATAAGACAGAAATAATAATGACCTATTGGAGACCACGTTTCCTCCCTCCTTAATAACATGGCCTCCATATAATTTTCACTTATAGGAGTTATATAAATTGCCTGGGAACCAATTTAGCAAAAAATGAGATCTTATATGTTTTACAGCTTATATGTTTTTGTTTATGCAAAGGAGGAACTTAAAGGGTTTCTGTCATCAACTTTTACCCTATTAAACAGGATGACATTTGCAATGTGCAAATGTCACCTGATGCCAAATATTGCCATTTTACTCCTAGTGTCCCTGTTTTTGTGAAATTTTAACTTTTATTATATGTAAATTAGCCTACTATGAGCAGGGGAGCAGTAACCCTGCTCCTAGAGGTGCCGTTTCCCCACCTTCAATAACGCCTCCTCTGCGTTGATTGACAGGGCCAGGCAGCTCGCTCCTTCTGCTGCCGGCCCTGTACGATCCAAATCCTGTTCCTGCGCCTTGCGTCCTTTATTCGGCGATGGCGCAGTGAGTGTAGCAGGCTCCCGGCTTCCTCAAGGAGCCTGCTACACTCACTGCGCCAGCGCCGAATAAAAGACGCACAGCGCAGGCGCAGGATTTGGATCGTACAGGGCTGCGAAAATTCCCATTAATACATATGCATGAGCCTACAAAGTGCGTACGAAGCTTTAGCGTATTATTGTCTCGTGATTATGTCATACGCATGACACTACAGAACATACAGTAAAAGTACGCTACTTAACTAAATACGTACACATTAGCGTACAAATTATCAGTTGCATACGTATCGCACAAAGATTTAAGAAGATTCGTACGAAGCAAATCTGAAAAGATTCGTATTCGCTTTGGGGTAGGAAATAACGAATATCCATAATGAATATACAAAGTGGCGAACAGATTCGCTCATATCTAGAGTTGGGGAATCCAGGCCAGAGGGTTAAGATTTCTCAACTATATAAATTATTGATAAACACATTTTTTTAAAAGATCAGTTCCCCCCTGACAAAAGGCCTGGGGAGCCGACTGTCCAGTGATTTCACTAGAGGGATGGGAGGATATTTTTGGTAATTGGTAACTTTTTCTTATTATTTATAGTTTGGTATCAATACTGTGGCTAGCACTCTGGTTTAACCTTTGGTGTGCCTCCAGCAGGGCAGTTTCTAGGGAATTTTACCAACAGGGTGAACGTTAAAAAAGCGCCCCCCTTCCCAACATCAAATAACACTGACTTAAAGGGTTAGTCCTCTTCACTGCAGCTACAGACCTTGCTGCAGCACGGAGTGGGTGGAGCTTATGCAAATTTCCAGTTTGCAAGCTCCACCCACATCCACCGGCAGCGTGATCTGTGCAGACTGAATGGTGGAGCAGGAGAAGTCTTCTGCTTCACCATTTACAGCTCTGCCGCTGGCCTGAAGGAGGGGAGGAGCGCGGGGAGCTGGGCGGTGAGTGACATCAGCTCCCTGCGCTCCAGCAATGAGCGCTTCCATCTGTATTGATGGAAGCGTTCATTGCTTCTGCTTTAGGTAGATGCCGACGGCGCCCCCCTCTTCTTGCTTGAGACAGGAGCCCCGTGCGGTTGCACCCCTCGCCCAGCTATAGAAACGGGCCTGGCCTCCAGGTTGCTGTTTTTGCACAAGTCCCCTTTCCCAACAGCAATTTAGTGGATTTTTTATTTTTTACGTCTTTGTCCTGCAGGGATCTTTAGAACAGAGTTGTGTTTTCTTCCCCTTTTATTGTCAGGAGGGGAATACATTACTATTTCCAATTTTCTTCGCTGGACCCGATCCATGCGCACTGCCTCGCAGGCAGTTGTTTAATCTGATGGCTTCTTTCATCCTCTTCTTAATTTGCATGAAGGGAAATGCAGCACCATCGCCATTTGTTTTAATTGCAGAGCCATTGGCTATCCTATTATATGTGTGAATCTGCAGAGGTCGAGATTCTTCCCGCATTGCTTTATGTTGAGCCTGACTGGGTAATGACACATTTACTTTTCCGCTGTGATTTGCTTGGAGTAGAAGAAAATATTTATTTCTGAATGTTAATGGTTAATAACATACGCTGCGGTGACGTCGGTGACCCGAGGGGGTTCAGCCACAGGTTACTATCATGACCTTGAAATAACCTATAAATCTATGCTGAAAAAAGACATTACTAAAACATTCACTGGTAATTATATTGAAGCATCATTAACGGTAATGAGTATGCAAATCACAGCAAAAGATAAAGGGGAATTTCCCAAGATTTGTAGATAAACCATAGTAAGTCTGTGCTATAGAGTCTATAACTCTATAATTAAATCACTAGAATTGTTATCTTAAAAACTATGGGGGAGATTTAGGAACTGCAATTTAGATGCTGGTCTTCATCCTTCTTGAGCTAGGCCAGGGGTAGGGAACCTCCGGCTCTCCAGCTGTTGTGAAACTACAATTCCCAGCATGCTTCATTCATTTCTATGAGAGCTCTTAGAAGAGCAGAGCGAGTATGCTTGCTGGGAGTTGTAGTTTCACAACAGCTGGAGAGCCGGAGGTTCCCTACCCCTGAGCTAGGCGGTTCATCAAGTTATGTAGAGATGCCGGCCTCTACATAACTTATGTGGGCTTTACACTACACTATAATTCAGGACTAATACATTTTTTACCACTTTATTAAACGAGGCGTGGACGTAATATTGCCACATTACAAAATTTGGGAGTGGCATCATCTGGAATAGTGTTGAGCGAATCGAAGTTTACGAAGTGGACTTAGATCTGAATTTCAGGGAAAATTCTGTTCTACTCCAGGCCAAATTTTCTCGTGCTTCGCGGTAACAAATCAATTTTGTCTCAAATGGTGGTAATTTGCCCCGAAGCGAATTTCTTTGTGAAATATGGGAATTAGCTGAATTGAAGTTTTGTCAACTTCACTCATCTCTCTGGAATATGCAGTTCAGATCTGTGTGCCATTTCATAGAAAGGATGCCCTAGAACTGGAGAGAGAACAAAGTAGAGGAACTAAACTGGTAAGATGCAGGAAGGGTCTTAGTTATAAATAGATAAAAGATTAAAATAATTAACATTTGGGAGTACCAAGGTCACCAGTTGTACCAGCCAGTGAACTAGTGCCTTCCAAAACCACTCCTGATGGTAGTAAGCTAAGGCTACCCCTAGGTTCTTCACTAGAGCCCACTGAGAGGCCAGATGGACTTTGCTGCTAGGGAATCAGGTTATGTCTGTAGAGTAGGTAACAGAAAACTATTGTGGGAACACTAGTGGCAGATCTACTAGAATGACTAAGGAGGTAAAAGGTTAGTAAATAGGGTCAAAACCAGGAGAGACACATATGACCCATGCAGTAAGTTTAAGGAGTTAATCCAGAAACAATAGTTAAAGATGAACTCCCGCAAAAAATTTAATTCCATGTCCTGCTAGAAATGTACATGATGTAATCTGTAGTGAATGTCATGTTCTTACCAGTGTCTGTATTTTTGACTTATATAATCCTGAATCTGTGTCATGTGACTAGGAATTAGACTCACCAACTAACACAGCATCTTATATGTGGACAGGAAGTCTAATTCTCTATGTATTCCTATGGGAGCCTCACTTTCAGTCTCATAGGAATAACTAGAGCAGTTACTGGCTTCCTGTCCTGGGTCAGTTGGAGGTCAGGGAGTTGGTCACATGACACAGCTACAATAAGAAGAAAGTGGATAACTCTCAATTAGAGTCCCTGATAAGAAGATTGCATTCACTACAGATTATATCATGCACCTTTCTAACAGGTCAGAGAATAAAAATTTTTGCGGGAGTTCTTTAAAGGGGTTGTCTCATTTCAGCAAGTGGCATTTATCATGCAAACACAAAGTTAACAAAGTTAATACAACATACTTACTAATGTATTGTTATTATCCATATTGCTTCCTTTGCTGGCTGAATTCATTTTTCCATCACATTATACATCTATCCATATTATGCAATATGTACAATCAAAATAAATTAGTAAGTGGCTTGTATTAACTTCCTCTACATAATAAATGCTATTTGCTGAAGTAAGAAAACCCCTTTAAGTTTTCCAGGATGGTCAATATAAGCAGATACAGCAGACTAGGGTTAATCCAGAAACAAGCCAGTAGTCAGTTCCCCAGGAGGATTAACATACAGGATCAGGATATAGCACAGTATAGAGCCAGAAATCAGCAGTCATAAATCTCCTGTCTACCTCTGGGATGGGACATAGAGTCAGAAACATAATTAGCTCTTCTTCCAGTCACACTGACAGTTCGACCAGCCAGTACTTAGCTGGTTTGCATAGCAACCCTTCCAGCACATAGTACTTTGGCTGGGTCAACTCCTGACAATTACATTTATTTAGTCATGATAAGAAGCATCTAAAGGGAAACATAATTAACTTACATAAATATATAAATGACCCATACAAAAAAAATATGGTGAAAAACTGTTCTATGTCAAATTCCCTTAAAAGACAAGGTGCACTGCATCAGGAGAAGAAAAAGTTCAGTCTCCAGGAGCAACAAGGCTTCTTAACCATCAGAGCTGTGAATATGTGGAATAGTTTACCTCAGAAGGTGGTAACAGCAGGAAAATATATGGTTTAAAAAAAGGCTTAGATGATTTCCTAGGATTAAATAACATTAACACGTATATAAACCAGTAAAAGTTTGGTTATCACTCCCCTTCCCTTAATTTTCATCCCTACCTGTCTCTTGGTTGAACTTGATGGGCTTCTGTCTTTTTTTTTTTAACTGTATTAACTATGTGACTATGTACTGTACAGACCAAAAGTTTGGACACATCTTCTCATTCAAAGAGTTTTCTGTATTTTCATGAGTATGAAAATTGTAGATTCACACTGAAGGCATCAAAACTATGAATTAACACGTGGAATTATATACTTAACATATAGAGATGAGCGAGTAGTGAAATATTCGAAAGTTCGAAATTCGATTCGAATAGACTGCGAAATTCGACTATTCGACCGGATATCGAATCCCATTAAAGTCTATGGGAAAAAAATGCTCGCCACTTGGAAATCTCAATTCGACCACTTGGAGGTCACCAAGTCCACCCTGGAACCTCAGAAAAGGATGCCAACACTGCTGGAATGCAACTGGGACAGCAGGGGAAGCATGTCTGGGTGCATATAACGCGCCCAAGTCGCACTATTACGCCACTATCACAGCCTCTCAACAATACACTCCAAACACAATCTAACCTCTCTGTAAAGTGAGACCATACAAGGAAACCTTCTTTCCTCTACATTGCCATGGACCCCAAGCCAAACTAGACAAAAAAGAAGATAAAATTCTGCACCCCTTAAAATCACGTTGCCTATGACAACCACAGATGGCATAAGCAAAGGGGAAAGCAAATAGACCCCACCCCTAATTGTCATTGTGTGTGTGAGATGTGGTCAGACATGTCTTCTTTAAAATGTAAAAACAACTCAAACACATGCAGAAGCCTTAAAATGCCCAAATTGTTGGCGCTTGAGATGTCAGTGACCCGACCTGGCCCAGTGTCATGTCTAGCAGGTAAAGCAGTGGGGATGTTGAGGGATGCGTAGGACCGCAAAAGGCAGGAAGAGGCCGTGGGCTGGCCAGAGGCTCATGGAAAATTTTGTGGCGGCCCAAGAGGTGACACCTCTTAAAAATTATGTGGAGGCCCAAGAGGTGAGACCTCTTAAAAATTATGTGGAGGCCCAAGAGGTGAGACCTGTTAAAACATTTTGTGGAGGCCCAAGAGGTGAGACGTATTAAAATTATGTGGAGGCCCAAGAGGGGAGACCCGTTAAAAATTATGTGGAGGCCCAAGAGGTGAGACCTCTTAAAAATTATGTGGAGGCCCAAGAGGTGAGACCTCTTAAAATTATGTGGAGGCCCAAGAGGTGAGACCTCTTAAACATTTTGTGGAGGCCCAAGAGGTGAGACCTCTTAAAAATTATGTGGAGGCCCAAGAGGTGAGACCTGTTAAAGATTTTGTGGAGGCCCAAGAGGTGAGACGTATTAAAAATTATGTGGAGGCCCAAGAGGGGAGACCTGTTAAAGATTTTGTGGAGGCCCAAGAGGTGAGACCTCTTAAAAATTATGTGGAGGCCCAAGAGGTGAGACCTCTTAAAAATTATGTGGAGGCCCAAGAGGTGAGACCTCTTAAACATTTTGTGGAGGCCCAAGAGGTGAGACCTCTTAAAAATTATGTGGAGGCCCAAGAGGTGAGATTTTGTGGAGGCCCAAGAGGTGAGACCTCTTAAAAATTATGTGGAGGCCCAAGAGGTGAGACCTCTTAAAAATTATGTGGAGGCCCAAGAGGTGAGACCTCTTAAACATTTTGTGGAGGCCCAAGAGGTGAGACCTCTTAAAAATTATGTGGAGGCCCAAGAGGTGAGACCTGTTAAAGATTTTGTGGAGGCCCAAGAGGTGAGACGTATTAAAAATTATGTGGAGGCCCAAGAGGGGAGACCTGTTAAAGATTTTGTGGAGGCCCAAGAGGTGAGACGTATTAAAAATTATGTGGAGGCCCAAGAGGGGAGACCCGTTAAAAATTATGTGGAGGCCCAAGAGGTGAGACCTGTTAAACATTTTGTGGAGGCCCAAGAGGTGAGACGTATTAAAAATTATGTGGAGGCCCAAGAGGGGAGACCTCTTAAAAATTATGTGGAGGCCCAAGAGGGGAGACCTGTTAAAGATTTTGTGGAGGCCCAAGAGGTGAGACCTCTTAAAAATTATGTGGAGGCCCAAGAGGTGAGACCTCTTAAAAATTATGTGGAGGCCCAAGAGGTGAGACCTCTTAAACATTTTGTGGAGGCCCAAGAGGTGAGACCTCTTAAAAATTATGTGGAGGCCCAAGAGGTGAGACCTCTTAAACATTTTGTGGAGGCCCAAGAGGTGAGACCTCTTAAAAATTATATGGAGGCCCAAGAGGTGAGACCTGTTAAAGATTTTGTGGAGGCCCAAGAGGTGAGACGTATTAAAAATTATGTGGAGGCCCAAGAGGGGAGACCTGTTAAAGATTTTGTGGAGGCCCAAGAGGTGAGACGTATTAAAAATTATGTGGAGGCCCAAGAGGGGAGACCCGTTAAAAATTATGTGGAGGCCCAAGAGGTGAGACCTGTTAAACATTTTGTGGAGCCCAAGAGGTGAGACGTATTAAAAATTATGTGGAGGCCCAAGAGGGGAGACCTCTTAAAAATTATGTGGAGGCCCAAGAGGTGAGACCTCGTAAACATTTTGCGCAGGCCCAAGAGGTGAGACCTCTTAAAAATTATGTGGAGGCCCAAGAGGTGAGACCTCTTAAACATTTTGTGGAGGCCCAAGAGGTGAGCCATAAATATAAAAATTTTTCTGATTTACGGACCAATTCTACGGCGGTTAAGGAGGAGGAGGAGGAGGTGGAGGAGGAAATGGCACTTCATACACATGGCACTTCACTTTTGGCTGCTTTCCACTGTTGGAGAAGCAAAGTCCGGGTCAATCCACTTGCTGTTCATTTTGATTAGCGTCAGCCTGTCGGCACTGTCGGTTGACAGGCGGCTGCGCTTATCGGTGATAATGCCCCGGCAGCGCGGAACACCCTTTCTGATAGCACGCTGGCGGCAGGGCAGGCAAGCACCTCCAAGGCGTACAGGGACAGTTCCAGCCACGTGTCCAACTTGGATTGCGAAGACCCAGTACAGTTTGTTCTCCACTATCCGGACAACACGTGTGTCCCGGGAAAAGCAGCCCAGCATGAAGTCAGCCATGTGTGCCAGACTCTGAATAGGTATGACGTCACTGCCCCCACCAGAAGGATCACTTGCCATTTCCTCCTCTTCCTCTTCCGCCTCCTCTCCGCCCCATCCGCGCTGAACCAATGGGACGCGCACAGCCTGACTGCTACCCTCGCCGCCAGCATCCTCCTCCTCTTCCACAGCCACCTCCACGTCGTCCTCCTCCTCCTCATCCTCCTCCTCCTGCAACTGCCACCGTGAAGCAGACAAAAGTGTGGTCTGACTGTGTAGCTCCGTTGCGTCTCCTCCTGCCCCCGTCTCCTCTGTGTGCAATGCGTTCTCCCTTATTGCGATGAGGGATTCTTTAAGGACGCATAGGAGCAGGATGGTTACGCTCGGCCCTGCTGGCTGTGGCCTCACTTCTCTGTCTGAATCACATCTTCTCATTCAAAGAGTTTTCTGTATTTTCATGAGTATGAAAATTGTAGATTCACACTGAAGGCATCAAAACTATGAATTAACACGTGGAATTATATACTTAACATATAGAGATGAGCGAGTAGTGAAATATTCGAAAGTTCGAAATTCGATTCGAATAGACTGCGAAATTCGACTATTCGACCGGATATCGAATCCCATTAAAGTCTATGGGAAAAAAATGCTCGCCACTTGGAAATCTCAATTCGACCACTTGGAGGTCACCAAGTCCACCCTGGAACCTCAGAAAAGGATGCCAACACTGCTGGAATGCAACTGGGACAGCAGGGGAAGCATGTCTGGGTGCATATAACGCGCCCAAGTCGCACTATTACGCCACTATCACAGCCTCTCAACAATACACTCCAAACACAATCTAACCTCTCTGTAAAGTGAGACCATACAAGGAAACCTTCTTTCCTCTACATTGCCATGGACCCCAAGCCAAACTAGACAAAAAAGAAGATAAAATTCTGCACCCCTTAAAATCACGTTGCCTATGACAACCACAGATGGCATAAGCAAAGGGGAAAGCAAATAGACCCCACCCCTAATTGTCATTGTGTGTGTGAGATGTGGTCAGACATGTCTTCTTTAAAATGTAAAAACAACTCAAACACATGCAGAAGCCTTAAAATGCCCAAATTGTTGGCGCTTGAGATGTCAGTGACCCGACCTGGCCCAGTGTCATGTCTAGCAGGTAAAGCAGTGGGGATGTTGAGGGATGCGTAGGACCGCAAAAGGCAGGAAGAGGCCGTGGGCTGGCCAGAGGCTCATGGAAAATTTTGTGGCGGCCCAAGAGGTGACACCTCTTAAAAATTATGTGGAGGCCCAAGAGGTGAGACCTCTTAAAAATTATGTGGAGGCCCAAGAGGTGAGACCTGTTAAACATTTTGTGGAGGCCCAAGAGGTGAGACGTATTAAAAAATTATGTGGAGGCCCAAGAGGGGAGACCCGTTAAAAATTATGTGGAGGCCCAAGAGGTGAGACCTCTTTAAAATTATGTGGAGGCCCAAGAGGTGAGACCTCTTAAAAATTATGTGGAGGCCCAAGAGGTGAGACCTCTTAAACATTTTGTGGAGGCCCAAGAGGTGAGACCTCTTAAAAATTATGTGGAGGCCCAAGAGGTGAGACCTGTTAAAGATTTTGTGGAGGCCCAAGAGGTGAGACGTATTAAAAATTATGTGGAGGCCCAAGAGGGGAGACCTGTTAAAGATTTTGTGGAGGCCCAAGAGGTGAGACCTCTTAAAAATTATGTGGAGGCCCAAGAGGTGAGACCTCTTAAAATTATGTGGAGGCCCAAGAGGTGAGACCTCTTAAACATTTTGTGGAGGCCCAAGAGGTGAGACCTCTTAAAAATTATATGGAGGCCCAAGAGGTGAGACCTGTTAAAGATTTTGTGAGGCCCAAGAGGTGAGACGTATTAAAAATTATGTGGAGGCCCAAGAGGGGAGACCTGTTAAAGATTTGTGGAGGCCCAAAGAGGTGAGACGTATTAAAAATTATGTGGAGGCCCAAGAGGGGAGACCCGTTAAAAATTATGTGGAGGCCCAAGAGGTGAGACCTGTTAAACATTTTGTGGAGGCCCAAGAGGTGAGACGTATTAAAAATTATGTGGAGGCCCAAGAGGGGAGACCTCTTAAAAATTATGTGGAGGCCCAAGAGGTGAGACCTCGTAAACATTTTTGCGCAGGCCCAAGAGGTGAGACCTCTTAAAAATTATGTGGAGGCCCAAGAGGTGAGACCTCTTAAACATTTTGTGGAGGCCCAAGAGGTGAGCCATAAATATAAAAATTTTCTGATTTACGGACCAATTCTACGGCGGTTAAGGAGGAGGAGGAGGAGGTGGAGGAGGAAATGGCACTTCATACACATGGCACTTCACTTTTGGCTGCTTTCCACTGTTGGAGAAGCAAAGTCCGGGTCAATCCACTTGCTGTTCATTTTGATTAGCGTCAGCCTGTCGGCACTGTCGGTTGACAGGCGGCTGCGCTTATCGGTGATAATGCCCCCGGCAGCGCGGAACACCCTTTCTGATAGCACGCTGGCGGCAGGGCAGGCAAGCACCTCCAAGGCGTACAGGGACAGTTCCAGCCACGTGTCCAACTTGGATTGCGAAGACCCAGTACAGTTTGTTCTCCACTATCCGGACAACACGTGTGTCCCGGGAAAAGCAGCCCAGCATGAAGTCAGCCATGTGTGCCAGACTCTGAATAGGTATGACGTCACTGCCCCCACCAGAAGGATCACTTGCCATTTCCTCCTCTTCCTCTTCCGCCTCCTCTCCGCCCCATCCGCGCTGAACCAATGGGACGCGCACAGCCTGACTGCTACCCTCGCCGCCAGCATCCTCCTCCTCTTCCACAGCCACCTCCACGTCGTCCTCCTCCTCCTCATCTCCTCCTCCTGCAACTGCCACCGTGAAGCAGACAAAAGTGTGGTCTGACTGTGTAGCTCCGTTGCGTCTCCTCCTGCCCCCGTCTCCTCTGTGTGCAATGCGTTCTCCCTTATTGCGATGAGGGATTCTTTAAGGACGCATAGGAGCGGGATGGTTACGCTCGGCCCTGCTGGCTGTGGCCTCACTTCTCTGTCTGAACTGTCCTCTGCCTGTGGACATCCCTCTGCCTGTGGACATCCCTCTGCCTGTGGACATCCCTCTGCCTGTGGACATGCCTCTGCCTGTGGACATCCCTCTGCCTGTGGACATTCCTCTGCCTGTGGACATCCCTCTGCCTCTTGCTGCTTTTTCGGTGCTGCGCAGACCACCACCTCTCCACTGCTTTCCTCGCTGGACATCACCCTGGACCGGGTCAGTATCGGACAGTACAAAGCGGTGGTACATTTCATACTCCAGCCGTGGCCTGTTTTCATTCTCCAATGCCTTGAGACATGTACTGAATGTAAATGAAGGTGTTGTAATCGCGTCTCTCTGTGACAATAGCTCGATACTATCAACTGCCAATTTTATTTTTAACTTTTTTTTTTTTTTTAGCGAACAGTTTTTTTCAACTTACTGATGTTTTCCAGTCTCTGTTTGGAAACTTTCTATGACTTTTTTCGTACTGGGTGCATTTGGTATAAATATGCAGAGAGTTATTTATGGTTTAATCGCAGAACGATGCAAAGGGAAAGCGTCGTCTAAAGAGAATCATTTACCTCAGATAATTCAACCAGCAACTATGGCCCCCAACAGCATTTCCGCGCCCCCGTCCTCGTCCACGTCCTATTCCGCTAGCCCCCCTCCGCATTTTTATTTTTTTTTGGTTTACAATATTT